>JACEFZ010023421.1:0-91965 GCA_014155875.1 Cepaea nemoralis
TTTAAATGACGTGCGTTTTTTAAAAATATTGCCGGTCCTAGTTTTGTATTCACCTTCTGTAAAGTTTCATGCAATATACTAGGTAAATACAAAACTTGGACTGGCAATATTTTCAAACACTGCACAGTCATTAAAAACACATCGTGTACATGCACCGAGGCGTTTCGGGTATATGGTGCTATCCTCATGTTTTCATAAAACAGTCGGCACTCGATTGTGGTTAACGCTTGGCGCTTTTACATCACAAGACATTCATTTGTACCTATTTTAGGTCGCCTTAAGAGACCAGGTCATTTAACAAACCCGCCTTGATGGGGATGCGAACACATGATTGCTGGGTCGGTGGGCCAGTGTTCTCACCACTAGACTATCATGGCCAATAGACTAAAAAATAAAGTTACCTTGTTTCAACCAATCAACCAACCAAGCGTCGTTTTACAGTGCCTGCTGGCTGCTAGGTTCTCCGAAGATGTTTCTTCCATTGTTTGTACCTTGTTACCGTCTGCTGTTCGGTCAGGTCTTAGCGTTATCTTGCCGCTTGTAGAGTTGCATCATTCTGTATTCTTGATCAGCATTAAGGAAGGAACGAATGTTGATTTATCCTTTGCATTTCTTTATCTTTATGGTTGTCCGGTTGGGGGGGGGGGGGGGGGGGGGGGGGGGGGAGGAGAAAACCCAGGGATTTTTTTTTTGGGGGGAAAAGGGGGGGGGGGGGTTGGGACGTACCTCATGAACACATAAACGGAATATCACTGCGTGAACTCAGCTATTGGCACCGTTCCAGTGTGAGTGATCACGTGAACACTAGCTGTACTCAGGATTGGCTGAGATGCGCCATACACTTGCCCCATCATAATCATCATCATCATTATGTGCGATGTCCGTAAGCCTGGGCGGTCATGACTCGCCATCTGTAGGTCAGCATGGCATAATGAATAGGAACGCATGTTCGTAAACATCCGTTGTGCTGATGCCGAGGTAAGAGGCTCAATCCCTACACCGGACTGTTGGACTAAAATGTTGACCTGTCGTCCTTGACTTGGGAACATAAATTACAAGTACCTCTGAAATCTGAGTGGGTTCGCCTGATGTCGAGGGACATTGTTATTAGGGAAAGCTAATCCACACGCAAAATTCAGTCCACCATTATCAGAAGTACGCTTGAGTTCAAAGCGAGTGAGCGAAAAAAAAAAAGATGAGCTTTGAGGGTTTGATTATATCATCATTAGTATCATCATCTTTCGGCGCTTTCGGCGGGTCGCCCTGCGGATAGAGACAGAGCCATGTGAGAAAACCCGGGTCAATGAGGTCTTTCTGGTGACTGCCGATTCCATCGACGATGAACTGTGGTTTTCGTGGAGGACGTTTGTGTTGGCATTCTGGCGGTGGCATTAAGGACATTATGTATCTGTGCGGGCTGTTGGATTGCCGAGACTCCTGTCTTTTCCACTTTTCTCACTGGACAATGGGGAACATTTTGTGTGATATTCACTGGCACAGGAACGGAGCATAATTGAGATGACCCGTTGCCGTGAAGTTGAATCCTCGACTAACTAACTAACTAACTAACCAACTAACTAACTAACTAACCAACCAACCAACCAACCAACCAACCAACCAACCAACTAACTAACTAACTAACTAACTAACTAACTAACTAACTAACTAACTAACTAGTATCATCATCGTCATTATCAGCATCGTTTTCGTAATAATTATCATAATCATCAATATCATCATCATTATCATCGTCATAATTAATATCACCATCATTATCATCATCATTATCACCACCATGATCATAATCGTTATCATAATCATTATCATTATCATCATTATCATAATCATTATCAACATCATCATTATCATAATCATCATCATCATCATTATTAATACCATCATCATGCTTGCTTGCTTGCGTTCGCTGGCTGTGAGCTCCAGCGTGAAGTCCTGTATGTCGGGTGAAGGCATCCTGTTGCCCAACATCAGTGTGATGTCATACCGGACTGAGTTTTACGTGAGTATCCGTTGTCCCATGTCTAGCTTATTGGTGTGCAGACTGGTGGTTCCTTGCCATGCAGGCAGATACTCTCCGACTTCGGAAGAATCAGCGATCCTACTACGTTAGCCGGGACCCCGAAGGGACCTGTTGCCCAGGATGCACTACTAGGACGTGTTAGTAGGTCTTGGCCAGCATAGAGCCTGGCACTGGTGCCTTGGAAACACCTCTGCGTCCCTTTTCATCATCATTATTTTCATCAATATCTTCATCCTTATCATCATTACCATAATCACTATCTTCGTCAATATCATCAATATGTTTATCATCACCTTTGCGACCATAATGATGCTTGCTTGTGTTCGTTGGCTTGAGCTCCAACGCGAAGTCCTGTATGTCGTATGAAGGCATCCTGTTGTCCAGCATCAGTGTGATGTCATACAGGACCTGAGGTTTGCGTGAGTATCCGTTGTCCCATGTCTGGCTTATTGGTGTGCAGACTGGTGGTTCCTCGCCGTACAGGCAGACACTCTCCGACTTCGGAGGAATCGGCGATCCTACTGACTTTAGCCAGGACCCCGAAGGGACCTGTTGCCCAGGACGCTCGACGAGGACGCGTCAATAGGTCTTGGCCAGTATATAACCCGGCCGTGGTGCCATGGAAACACCTCTGCGTCCCGACCATAATGATAAGAGTATAATAGTTATAACAATAATAACCCCAGTATTAATAATCGCAGTCATCAATATTTGAAGCTAGGCCACATGTAGGATATAGATATGAGACAGAAAACAAACTGGCGTATTTGAAAAATCTTGAGACAATAACCGCTAATCATCATCATCAACATCATCATCATCATCATCATCATCATCATCATCATCATCATCATCATCATCATCATCATCATCATCATCAGATTCATCATCAGATTCATCATCAGATTCATCAACACATTTAACATCCTAATTACTATCATTACCTCTATTAACATAATAACAATAATCGTTATAGGCAACATCATCATCATTATCCTCAGCAGCAGCAGCAGCAGCAGCAGCAGCAGCAGCAGCAGCAGCAGCAGCAGCAGCAGCAGCGCAGCAACAGCAGCTTAACCTTAACGCAATCCCTTGCAAAGCAAGTTCCCTAACACTGATCAATTCCTCCGTACGCGAGACACCACTTAATTTTCTTTGTCTTTTATAGAAAAGTGTCTGCTGCATGCATGGAGACGGCAATCAATATACGCCTAGTGAGTTGCTGGGTATAGCATAATTCCAGACTGCTGGGAGTGCTGATAGACCAGCTTCGAAAGCACTTATAATTAGGACGCCGGACGTACAAGAATGTGATTTTCCACGATAAAACGTCATTGTTTAAAGGATAGCACAGACGTAGTTATGGTCGATATATATCAGTCATATCCTGGGATAAACAATAACGTGGCTTGTGTATTCTGGGATAGCCATTTACGCGACATGTCTATCCTGGAATACATTTACATGACTTGTGTATCCTGGGATACATGTACACGGCTTGTGTATCATGGGATACACATTTACATGGCGTGTGTATCATGGGACACATATTTACGCGGCTTGTGTATCCTCGGGCACACATTTGCATGGCTTGATTATCTTGGGGTGCACAGTTACATAGCTTGTGTATCATGGGATACACATTTACATGGCTTATGTATCCTGGGACAGTTATTTAATGGCTTGTGTATCATGAGATACACATTTACGTAGCTTGTATAATATGGGATACATATTTACGTGGCTTGTACCCGTTATCATGTAGCAGGTCCTTTACAGAACGTCGCCTTCACTACGATCCGCTGACAAAATGCCCGATCCTGTGCAGGTTTCCTGCTCCGTGCATTTTTCAAAACAATGTTTTCTCGTAGCGAATTTGAAATTATATAAATCCTTCAAGCTAAAATATACAATACACAAGTCAATGCGGTAAATTGAATTGTCTGCCACGGTAATTTTACACCGACTATCATGTCTTTTTGTTTACACAAAGTTGGTTTCTATAAATTCATAGCAATTGCCTCTGCCAGCTTTAACATGAAACCATTTTGTGTGTTAAACCACGCACATTGTCCCTGTGAATCACTTTACGGGTTATCAAAATCTGCCGCCCAATCGGTGACGTAGGAGATTTGCGGTGTGTAGATTTTGCCTGGTTGCCAGTTTATTCCTAAGGTGTCTTCAGTGTTCGGTGCCCATCTTCGTGCTGATGTACCCCTTCCTCTTTTCCCAGAAGTCATGCCTTCCATCGCGGTTACTTCCAACACGCTGTGACGTTTAACGCGAGCAAAGTACAGGGTATATTTTTAAAGACTGTGGGTTTTTTTGAACCTATTACCGTTCCAAGTTTTGTATTTACCTTTTATGTTATATGAGTCTCTGTGGCGAAGTGGTCAAGCCGTTTGACTCGTGCTCCGAAGGTTGTGGGTTCGATTCCGGGCCGCACCCTTCGGTTTACGAGTTAAATGTTTCGGAGACTCCTGTGGGTCGTCGCTAAAAGCTACGGAGTTCGTGCTTTGTGCGACGCTTTCCGTGCTGCGGAAAGAGACCGAGCCATATGGGATTTTAAAAAAACACCCGGTGCAATGAAGTCGACCCTGTCGACTTTTAAGCGACTTTTTTATGTTATATGAACTCCACAGAGGGTGAATACAAAACTTGGAACGGCAATATTTTCAAAAACCCCACAGTCATTAAAAATACACCCTATATTTCAATGTCCGTATAAGCGCTAATAATTTCATGACCACGATCTGACGAGTGGTCGACACCTGGGCTCGTCCACTGCTAACTGAGAGAAAGATTGACCACTATTTCTTCGCGCATGCAGGCCCAGAAAATGTGATGGCCGTATCACCCCACAGAAGCATAGTATGAAACTGTTTGAAAGGTTTGTTATTTTTAATGTTATCTTCCGAGACAAGATGCTGGCTATGAACCGTCCAGGGCATTGCTACGTGAGAAGACACACGGGGACTCGACAGATTTCTGTTTCTTTTTGTTTGGTTGTATTCTCTCGCTGTGAACTCAACCGTAGTCCAAACACATGCTACTACGTCTGGTGCACTGGGCGGATCTTTGCGTGTGGATTAGCTTTCCCTATTACCAGTGTCCCTCGTCATTAGACGAAACCACTCCGACTTCGGAGGTACTTGTAATTTACGTCCCCAAGTCAAGGACGAGAAGTCAACATTTGAGTCCAGCTGAGCGGTGTAGAGTTTAAACCCGCCACCTCGGCCATTCTCCACTCATTCGGCCAAGCTGACTCCGATACAAATTCTCGTAATGAAAATCACATGGCGTGGGCTGGTTGTCATTGTGTGTGTGTGTGTGTGTGTGTGTGTGTGTGTGTGTGTTTTGTGTGTGTGTGTGGTTGTTTTTTTTTTTTTTGGGGGGGGGGGGGGGGGACAAAGTCCCCACTCGAAACGTTCATCTGTATATTTGGTGTTTCCGTCCATCGAGCCTCCGGGTCATCTACTGTGTAGTTATTGTGTGTGTTTCCTTCCATCGAGTTTCCGGGTAATCTACTGTCGCGTGTGGCTTGGGGGATAGTGAAACGTAGTTTATAAATGTCTCCAACATACCACGTGGAGGTTTCGAAATCGGCCCGGAAAGATCTAGAAGAAGACCGCTTTGCGTTAATTTCGATGGTGTAAGTAGCACTGGCCGGTCTCCCTGGCGAAGAAGTTTACGACGCTGTTCATAATCCAGTATACTCTCGCGGGAAACACAGCTGCGCGAGTTCGGCAGCGGATCCCGTTGTGTTGGTTACTTACGAAGGGTTTGTAAGCCGGTCGTTCAGAAAGCAATGGCATACTATTGGATGTTAAACTTGCCAAGGCATCAACAGCAGCTGAAAAAATGCTGGTGTTGACTGCAATGTCCTGTAAAGGGTATGCGAAAAAAAGTATCAATGACAAACTAGTGAACTAATTTGCCTATTAAATCACAGAGCTAAGTTAGTTGCATACCCGTTACATGACGCCGAGTTAACCCCAGAATTGTTGGCTGTTTATGATCTCTTGGGAATTTTTACGTTTTGTAGTTTGCCATTAATTTCTGAACGATCCGCACTCATTGTATGAACACGAACGCAAAACGGTCTGCTGCCAAACCGCCCGCAGCTGTGCTTCGAACGCGGTATGCGGGATTACGAATGCGTCCGCAACCCCTTCGCCACAGAGCTGGTGTAAATCACACATAGCCAATAAATACTGGGCTTGACGGCAACGTCCTGTTAAGGTCATGTCACTAACGTTGTTTTATTCGGGCGGGGGTGGGGCCTAACTTGATTTTCATGTTTGCCTACTTGTCGCTAATCATTTCCAGTGCAGATGTTCCTTCACGCCACAATGTCAAGCTACCTCTCATCTGTTGTCTGGGTCTGCCCCGGTCTCCTGCCCCCTTGAATTGTCCTCTTGTCACGACATTGTCAACCAGAACCCTTCATACGACGTGTCCATAGAACGTGAATTTTCCTTTGACAGGAGTAACCTGTTCTTCTTGTGCGTGATGACGTCATCACCTCTTCATGATTCTTTTTAATCTGTCCCATAGCAGGCCAGCTTGGCCAAATATATAAGATCGTTCGCTCTTAAACTTCCGGTGTGCTGATGCCGAGGTAGCGGGTCCAACCCCTACACTGGTCAGGTATACATAAAACATAAATGTTGACTTCTGATCCTCAGAAATCGGAGTGGGTTCGCCTGATGGCGATGGACACTGGTAATTGGGGAAATTTTTTAAAAAGTCGCTTACATGTCGACAGGGTCGACTTCATTGCACCGGGTCTTTTATCCCATATGGCTCAGTCTCATTCCGCAGCGCGGAAAGCGTCGCACGGAAAACTAATCCACACTCAAAAATAAGTCCAGTGCGATAGAAGTGGTAGAACTTGTGGGGCTATGGATGAGTTCGAAGCGAGCCAACACAGAAAACAAATGTGTCGAGTATATCTCAGAATGTGTCTGTAGATGACCGGGACCAGGAGAAGAGGCCGACCATGGACAGGGGGAATAACAGAGTCCATGGGAATCTCTGTATATGAAATCCATATAAGGGCACTCCCCCGCTGTATATGCTTCCCCTCGACAACACAAGGTACAAGTGGAACAGGATGAGATGGGATTGGATGAGATGATGATGATGATGATGATGATGATGACGATCATGATGATAAAGATGATGATGATGATGATGATGAGCGATTATTGTCTCAAGGTTTTTCAAATTCGCCAGTTTGTTTTCTATCTCATATCTATATCCTACATGTGGTCTAGCTTCTAATATTCATGGAATATCTGATAAAAATGGAGGGTCGGTATCGCAACGGCTAACCCGCTTTCCTGTCAGCCCAGTGATCATCTATTCAATGCCAGGTCGATACACTCTAAAATGGGTGCCAGGAAATGCCCTTAAATGTAAAGGCGGTGGTCAGGATATTGACCAAATCACCCACTGAATGACCATTGGTCCATAAACATATGGAGTTAGCATTATATATTCAATAAGACAATAACCCCAAGTACCGATGTGTCTAAACTATGACTTTAGCACCATTTACCCAAATAAGCTTGACGTGACTAGGGGGCGTGTATTTTTTATGTAAAGGTTTGGGATTTCATGACTGATCTTGTGATTCCTGTAGCTGTCAGTAACATTCATTCAGTTAGTAGCATGTCCTTTGCAGAACTTCGCTCCCTTAACAACCTTCCAGAAAACTTCTCGGTCGTAAGCAAGATGTCCCGCGTCCCATACACCCATCTGGAGATCATCTACCACACCCTGAACCCATCTTCTTTTTGGCCTTCCTCTTCTTCTCTTCCCAGGCATATACACCTCCATGATTGTTGTCTCTACACTTTCATGATGTTTCAAGTGACACAAATATTTCAATTTTCTTTGTTTAATCGTCTTTAGTAGCCATCCTTCTTCAATATTCAATTCTTGTATGGATTCATTTGTTCTTTTCTGTACCCAAGATATTCTTAGAACCCGTTTATAACATTTTTATTCAAAGTCATTTATTCAACTTGTTTAGTCAGTGTCCAGGTATTTGTGGTAAACGCCCACAAACATTAACATGTAACGACGAGCACAAAGTTTGTTTCCGGCATTGTTCTGCTCAATGTTGATGACATCCGTGTTCCAAGTTACTTTCTAGCGGAAAATTACGTTAACTGTATCGGGCTGGTAGTAAATATAGCACCTCTGGTACTTTTAGGGGAAAGTAAGTTCATGCTGGTTCAGACATTAGTTTTCATACCATTAATTGTGCTTCCTGCGTGTCTTTAAGACGAGACAGGTTATCAGTCTTTCTATCTACAGTAGAGTTAATTATCTCCCTGATGACTTTATTCTCCATCAAAGTGTAGATTACTAGTTTCAGCAACCTAGACTGACGAACGATCGATTGCCAAGAAAATATTGAAAGGATACACCCTGGAGGGTTAACCCGGTCAACAACGCCAGATGAAGTCGGATGTGTCGGACGAGAGATACAAATACGGCAGCTCTGCTGTAAACACACCAACGCATTTACATCCAAAATAAACATTTCGAATCATAGAAGAAGAAGAAGAAGAAGAAGAAGAAGAAGAAGAAGAAGAAGAAGAAGAAGAAGAAGAAGAAGAAGAAGAAGAAGACGAAACGATACTTGATCCCGACCTTCAATCAATTAGGTGCCGTCTCCACAATGAAAGTTGCCTGCAATGGATCTCCATCAGTGTCTCCCGCATTTATTGTACATTCTTTGAGACCACTGTTGGTCCATCTCTTGATGTTATCTTCCCTATCGTACCGATGTCTAGCTCTTGCTCTCTTGCCATCAACCTTGCACTCCAGTATGGTATTATAAAAGTTGTATATCTTAAAGCGTAGAAAAAATATTTCTCTTGCCTCTTTGTTATTTCACGAGGATACCTGTAATCCAAACACGAAGTTTCGGGCTGTAGGATCTTCGTCAGAAACGAAATTCATGCTATTCATTACCGCGAATAGAAACGTTAAATGAGACATTAAAAAAATGATGTATTTTTATAACTCACGAAAAACTAAGTAGAAAACAAAAATGCGCTACAGCAGAATTAAGTAATGTTTACATTTCTGTGATCCGTGGCGGTAAAATGGTATTGCATGTGCTTGCTAAGGCAGTGGTCGGGACAAGTCCAAGCAGAGGTAGATATTTTTGTCTAGAATTGATTGAGTCAAGGCTAGGCATGTTTTGATTGGGGCATTCCTAATGCATTTTAGCACTATTCGCATCTCTTCATTTTAATCGCACTTCAATCTTTCCCACTGCGTTACCGGCATCACTTAACATGTCCTTCGCAGAACGTCGCCCTCATAGCTTCAAGCAGAAATATTTCTCAATCATTATTGTGGTTTTGTTTCAGATCCGAAAGAGATTTTTATTTCCACAGTCTCATGACAGCCAGGTTCAACCTTTGTAATCCTGCATCACCATTTGAAAATACGATCGTATCATCTGCATTTCTAAGTTTTGAAGTTGAATTTCACTAATAATTATGAATGGTCAAAACTGTCTCTGATATATAAAATCGATTATCCATCCATCATGTGCCATGCCGCTAAGCGTGGGCGGTCATAATTCGCCATTTCATTTGATCACCAGAGTCGTGGATCAGCTCACTGTTCTTGTCTCGACCGTGCCACGTGGTCAAGCCATCCAGGTATTTACTTTTCTATCTTCCCATTGTTCTCGTCCCCTCGATATTGCCAGTTGTCACCAAGTTCTCTAATTTATTTCTTATAACATGTCCAAACAATGTTGACTGTTTACGTCTAATTTCTCTGATCAGTTTACGAAATTGATTTGTTTCTTGTAGGACTTGGTCGTTGGCTTTTCTGGCTGTCCATGGAATTCTTTGCATCCTCCTCAGAAACCACATTTCCACAGCCATCAGATGTTTTTCAGCTTGACTGCTCATTGTCCACGCTTTACATCTATACAAAAGTATGTAGCACTTCAACACTCTTTTTCTCGTAGCAATTGACATCTGTTTATTGGTCATTATGTTTTTCATCTTACAAAATGCTACCTTCGCCATGGCAATTCTTGTTCTAATCTCTTTAAGGCATCTCCCATCAGATGTTATGACTGTTCCGAGATAATTGTACCTATTCACTTTACTTGTTTAAGAATATTCCCATATATATATATATATTGTGTTCGCTTATCCTTTACAGGGCATCGCTGTCAACATCAGCATCTTTCAGCTGATTGTTGATTTCTTGGCAAGATTACGCTCAGTAGTTTGCCATTGCTTTCTGAGCGACCGGCTCATATATCCCATAAATTACCAACGCGGCAAGAACCGCTACCGACTCTCGCGCAGGTTACGTTCCTCACGTGGATATACAGGATTACGGAGAAAGACGTTAACGTCTACGTCAGGGAGACCGGCACCTGTATATTACAGTGTGATATTTCGTTCTTCCCAGTGACGACCTTAATCTGCGCCTTCTTACAATTTAACTCTAACCATAGTTGTTCACTGTGTGCAACATCCACATCTACTAAATGTTGCAGACCCTACTCATTGTCTGCAATCAATACTGTATCATCTGTATATCTAATGTCATTGATGTTTCTTCCTCCAATGATGATTCCTTTCATATCTTGTACATTTCTGAACATATTTTCACTATACAGGGAAAACATATCTGGACACATTACACATCCCTGTCTTACACCTCTCTTAATAGGCTGATATTGACTTACTTCATTGTCAATTCTGATGGCAGCTTACTGTTTCCAATATATATTTTTTTACAAGTCTAAGGTCTTTCCCATCGATTTGTAGATCTGCAAGCATCTCTATCATGTTGACATGTCTTACTCTATCAAAAACTTTTGTATAGTCAATAAAGCAAAGATGTACTATCTTTATTTACTTCTATAGAACGTTCAATTACTGTTCTTAGCATGTACGCAGTATTTACTGTACCCTTGCCTTCTACAAACCCACATTGTTTTTCTCGTATTTCGGGTTGTATTTTCTTCCTAACTCTTTACATGATAATTCTCAGCAAAATCTTCGTGATGTGGCTCATTATACTAATGGTTCTATTGTAATTAGGCGAATCATGATAAACTAGTCAACTTTAAAGAAGTTAATTTGCCGTTGCTATAAAAATTGATAAAAGACAAATCTCTATAATTAGGAAGAGCTGGCAGCAACAGATATGTGGTTTATAAGACGAATATTGCCAATATTTTGAAATGCCAGAGTAACTAATCGTAACAATGATTGCCTGAACTACACTACTAAAAGTAAGACAATTTATACAACTTTAAAAATGAGACAAATAGTCTCCATTGCTTATATAATGAGAAGGCATGCATGAAAACATTGTGACGACTGGAAAGATTAGTGGGAAAAGAGGCAGTGGCAGACCGAGAGAAATGATACTAGATGAACTGAGACAGTGGTATGGAGGGATATAATCAGCAGAGTTGATCAAGAACACCGAGATCTGTGGGGAGACATGAACGCCTACGCCAGTTGGCGGAGCACATGATGATGATAGAGTCTATGATACCGAAGAATATCCACAAGGAGGTTGTTTTCCTGTGTATGTGTTCTTGCTGACCAAACACTTGCCTTGTTATGATTGCGATATCTTGAATGTCAACGCTTCCCTATGTCAGTTACACACACTCTACCTCAGTATACTTTGTTTGTTTGTTTGCGTTCGCCCGCTTTGAATCCAAGTGCACTCCATACACGCGCTTCTATTTCTAGTGCACTGGACTGCATTTTGCGTATGGATTACCTTTCACTGTTACCAGTGTCCCTCACCATCAGGCGAACCCACTCCGACTTCCGAGGTACTTGTAGTTTATGTCCCTAAGTCAAGGACGAGGAGTCAACATTTTAGTCCAAATGATAGGTGTGGGGTTGAACCCCCTACTTCGGCAGCAGCACACCGGAGGTTTAAGGGCAAGGACTTTTATCCATTCAGCCATGTCGACCTCCATGACAGGGGAATAATATATAATTAAAGTGTTGACAGTGAGTGTGAGTGAAGTGCTGACGCTGTCTGCTGGGTGTATTAAGTCAGTTGTGACGGTGGCTCTAAGCTCTTCAGTAGTCCGTGAACCGTGAGAATGAGAGACAGAGAGAGAGAGAGAGAGAGAGAGAGAGAGAGAGAGAGAGAGAGAGAGAGAGAGAGAGAGAGAGAGAGACAGACAGACAGACAGACAGACAGACATACAGAGAGGGGGGCATAGACTGATAAACAGACAAACAGACTGACATGCAGACAGATAGACAGAACGAACGAACGGACAAACAATCTTTATTTTCAAAGGGTTAAGAATTGGGCACGCAGGCCCGTCTGACATTCTGCCCTTCTTCTTTCTTTCCTCTCTTAAATTTTTTTCATTCAACATCACTTATGAAGCAAATCTTTGACAACAAAGAACAATAAACTTTAAAATGTATGAAAATTAATCAATAATATATGACTCACTGAGGCAATGTTTAACTTTTTTTTAAATTTTGCATATCCTTTACAGGACATCGCTGTCAACAGCAGCATCTTTCAGCTGTATGTTGATATCTTGGCAAGGATTACGCTCAGTAGTTTGCCATTGCTTTCTGAGCGGCCGGCTCACATACCCCGTAAGTTACCGATGCGATTCGAACCACTGCTGATTCTCACCGTCATCACGTTACCCACGAGAGTATACGAGATTACGGAGAAAAGTCATAACCTCTAAGCCACGAAGCCGGCAATGTTTAACATGGGCATTATAAATACCGCAGGAAGGTGTAACGTGCCATACATAGACCAGTGTACACAGACAGGTAAGTAGGTGAGTAGGCAGTGTGTCTTTCCTCTCGTGCCTAAGGCGGCGCATAGGGCAGAAGTCGTGGCTCTCCATGTTTGTGCGAAGCGTCAAACATTTGGAGCCATAAATCTGATTCTTGTAACAGTTGGGAGTTTCATGATGGCGGATTGTCAAGCCGCCGATCAACCGTCTTTAGTCAAGCTAGAAGAAAACACGTCCCGCCATCTTGACCCGAGCCGGAAACTCTTTAATTCCTCCGATGGTAGCATCGTTTTTGCAAGATGAAAAACATACTGAGCAATAAAAAGATATCAATTGAAACGAGAAACAGAGTGTTAGTGCACAAAAGAATTCAGGAACTTACTAATAAAAACTAAAACTATAACTACACTAAATAAATTTAGAGTAGGAACATGGAATGTTAGGACATTAAATGAGCTAGGAAAGTTAAACAATGTTCTAAGAGAAATGGAAAACATGAAAATTAATATACCAGGCATAATTGAGATGAGATGCAAGGAATAAAAGGGATGTGATTATATATCCAAGCACCACGTATAACACTAACAAAAGAGAATTCACCTTTGTGGACTGCGACAACACCATAGCTTCAGCTCTGGCTACAAGAAAGCTGATTCCGGGAAGAATACTATTCTGGAGGGATAGTACAACGGTTGATTGGGCGGAGCCAGAGAAAGAAATTGATCAGCCATCATGACAATGGTTATAATTATGTATGTACGTAATCTTATGATGTCCGCGACCAAAAAAAAAAAAAAAACACCACACAGGACATTGTTTTTAAAATCTGTTGGTAAAATCGAATGCATTGAAAGAGTAAACAAGTTGAAGGACTATACAGGTAGGGAGATAAGTAGGGAGGTACGTAGGTAGGTAGAGAGACAGACAGATGGTCGGGCGAATGGATGGATAGATGGATGTGGGTAGATGGATGGATGGATAGATGCTGTAGAACTATAGAAAAATAGGAAGATATCAGTAGAATTCTGATGCACCCATGCACTCCAGTAAAACCACAAGGTTCTTCTTCAACAAATATCTAAGTACATAGGTTATTCACTGAGTATATACTGGTATATGTTCGTCTGCTGTTCCCTCAACACGATGCCACCTGTCATCCGACCAGAAACTTTACGAGAATTTCTCGAACCTGAAAACTAAATACTACTTTCAGTAAACACAATGACTCGGAGTTCTGAGTGCCAACGAGCAAGAAGAAGAACAGAACAGGTATTTGATATTCCGACGTTGCTAGTTGCCAGTGTTATGATTTACTCCAGACTTCATCATGCAAAGGATTAATTGTTATGGATTGATATTTGTCGTGCAAGAAGTCATTTCCTCATGTCCGGTGTCTTGTTGCAACTGTATCCCACTTTATAATATCAACGCTTGCAGTATTCTGAATCTGTTCTGTACTCCCCAACACATATTACTTTGACATGATTTAATATGGCTTAATACATCCGACTTTGACAAGCATTTTTGCCGGGTGTGGTTTTCCTGCCGGACTCCTTGGCGAAGAGCTTACGAACGTGGTTCGTGATCCCGTATACCCGCGTTCGAAACATATCTGCGCGCTATTTGACAGCAGATCGCATTGCGCTGGTTTTTTTTTTTTTAAGTACATGGCATGGGCGCCGGTCGTTCAGAAAGCAATGGCAAAATATTGAACGTAAACTTGCCAAGATGTGAACAACAGCACACAACCCTGGTGTTGACTGCAAACGTCCTGTAAAGGATATGCAACTAACTTTTAACTTGGTTTTCCTAGCCTTTGACTATCCTGTCTACCTACAAGGCAGCAGGTTTGTGTCTCTCTTGGTCTGGTTCCTATCTCTTGATCTGTCCAACACGGAAGATATAGCAGTAAGTGCAGTATAATCGACATAGCTCTTTTTGGGTCATTGGAACACGTGAACCCGTCTACCACTGTAAGGTGTATACACGACAGAGGGGGCATCGTACTGTATCGACGCATCACTGGACCGATGTCTTCTGTAAAACAGTGCTCAACGTTATACTATCAAGTTACTGTTGTGTGCCTATTCTATCCTAACCAACAACTAGTACTTTCAATGATTGCTTTTTCCACATATCACATGTCCAGTGTCCTGTTACAACAGTTCATTCATTCATTAGCATGTCCTTTGCAGAACCTCGCTCCCATAACAACCTTCCAAAATACCTTTCGATCTTAAGCAAGATGTCCCGCGTCCGATACACCCATCTGGAGATCATCCGCCACATCCTGCACCAATCTTCTCTTTGGCCTTCCTTTTCCTCTCTTACCGGGCATATACCCCTCCATTATTGTTCTCTCCAACATTCGTGACATTTCAAATGACCAAAATATTTCAATTTTCTTTGTTTTATCGTCTTTAATAGCCAATCTTCTTCATTATTCAGCTCTTGAAGTATGGATGCATTTATTCTTTTCCTTATCCAAGATATTCTTGGAACTCGTCTATAACATTTATATCCAAAGGCATTTATTCGCTGTTCAGCGTGGTTAGTATGTGTCCAGGTCTCACAGGCATATGTTGCAATGGGAAAGATGCATGCTCTTAAACATCTAATTTTTGTAGGTCTATCTGTCCCACTCCACAATTTATTCAGTTGTTACAACAGTACTCCACATTAAAATATCAGCACTCTCAATGTTTTAAATCTATTCTATACTAACCAACACATCATTCACTTAATGATTGTTTTCTCCATGTATCGTATGTCCGGTGTCTTTATTAAAACCGCACTCGAAGTTATAATTTCAACACAATCAGTGTTCTAAACCAATTCTCTGCCTATCAGCACATCGATTTGCGTATCCTTTACACGACGTTGCAGTCAACACCAGCATTTTACTATCGTTGTTGATGTCTTGGCAAGTTTTTACATTCAGTAGTTTTCCATTGCTTTCTGAACGACCGGCTCCCATACCAACACATTAAACCAGCGCGACACGGTCTGCTGTTTCGAACACGTTTAAGCGGTATTACGAATCGCTTCCGCAACGCCATAGCCCCGGAGAGCGGCATCAGCACATCACACGTTCAATTAATGGTTTCTCCACTCATAGCATATTCGGTGTTTCGGTTACAACCGTACTCCATGCTATATAATACACTCTAAGTGTTTTCAACCTTTTCATCTCATTCTTGTTCTTACAACAAATCAATAATACTAATCTCTATCTATCAACGTATCATGTGTTCAATGATGGCTTTCTTATGTCATCACATATTTATGGAAGAAAAGTGTTCTAATCAAATAAAAACACAGAAATGATAAATTAACGGTTATTGATCCGCACTTATACAGGCGCAAGAGATTCGTAGAAATAAGAGGTCACGGGATCATGTACATCTCTATAGCTATAGGAGCATTTGGATTCGAACCTGCCGTGTCCACAAAACAATAACTTCTTGCTGAAAGAACAAGTGTAATTAGATAAACGGTCAATTGGAAGTGGTTCTGTAAGAAAACAGAACTTCTGAATGATAACGCCTTTCTGTGGTGCCTAGGTTAATAATAATAATAATAATAATAATAATAATAATAATAATAATAATATAATAATAATAATAATAATAATAATAATAATAAGAAGAAGAAGAAGAAGAAGAAGAAGAAGAAGAAGAGGAGTAGAAGGAGGAGGAGGAGGTGGTGGAGAATAGGCGAATAGGAGACGAATGACAAAATAAAAAGAAGAAGAAAACGAAGAAGAAGAAGAAGAAGAAGAAGAAGAAGAAGAAGAAGAAGAAGAAGAAGAAGAAGAAGAAGAAGAAGTTGAACAGATTAAGGTGATGATGATGAGGAGGGCCAAAAGGTGTTGAAACTTTACTTAAATGATTGACTACAAAGCAATCACCTGGCTAAGTGTTCGCTGTAATATTTGTATTTTCTGATTTATGATACGGATCCCATTAAGTCTTCAGAAGATGAGAACATTTTATGGAATCTTTCGTGCAGGCACCATACTGACCTATTTTATCTCGGCGGAGTTACGGACGAAAATTAACACTATAGCATCCTTGTTGTTATGGTTAGTTTGTAACTTGGAGGCACGAGTATCGCCCTTTACACGATAAATTAAATTTTCTCTCTGACGTCAAAGTTAACTCGGAGCAAAAATGTTGCCTAGGTAACATAAACAGTCCTTGCCCCTGCTGCGTGTTATCTGTACCCTGTTGTAAATCCACTCTTCACAGAACCAAAGCATTCTAAATATCTTGTGTATGCAAACAACACATTTCACGTGGCATAGAAGATGCGCGAGATATGTTTCACTAATGTGAAATTTGGTGCGGTATCACGTATTACGGAAGTTGAATGTTGAATGGCGCAAGCAAAAGCTGTATTTCATAAATTGAAGAATATTCTCGGCAATTTATATGTGTAAATTGAAGTGATTAAAGGAGTTCTTAGGAGCTATATTGAGCGAATCCTGATATACGGAAGGGAATCATCGACAATTAGCAGATAAGTGAAGAATTATGTGGAATCTGCAGAGATATGGTTCTGCTGAAGAATGATAATATCACCGTGGACGGATAGAAAAAGTAATGGAGATACGTGAAAGAAGTTAACTCCACAGAAAATGTAATGGAGATACGTGAAAGAAGTTAACTGGATAGAAAAAGTAATGGAGATACGTGAAAGAAGTTAACTCCATAGAAAAAGTAATGGAGATACGTGAAAGAAGTTAACTCCATAGACGATAGAGATACGTGAAAGAAGTTAACTCCATAGACGATAGAGATACGTGAAAGAAGTTAACTCCATAGAAAAAGTAATTGAGATACGTGAAAGAAGTTAACTCGATAGAAAAAGTAATGGAGATACGTGAAAGAAGTTAACTCGATAGAAAAAGTAATGGAGATACGCGAAAGAAGTTAACTGGATAGAAAATTATTTTATATCAATTTAAAAAAAAAAAAAAACATTGAAGCGAATTAGAAGGTGAGGAAAAGACGATGACACGGGGATGGACAGACAGACACAACATGGCAGTGATATAATTAGAATGCGCTCTTTTGGAATTTTTTAGAAAGTCAAGTCTTTGTCAGTTACGATGATACAGGGATAAAGGATGGAAGAAGAAGAAGAAGAAGGAGAAGAAGAAGAAGAAGAAGAAGAAGAAGAAGAAGAAGAAGAAGAAGAAGAAGAAGAAGAAGAAGAAGAAATCAGCAGATGTTTGGGATAATAAGAAAGTAAGAATTAAGAACTAACGCGACTATAATCCCTCGACAGCTGTAATAAATATTGCTCGTCCTTTGCAGGAAATTGCACTCACTTTCATCCCCTTTGGGCTGTTTGTGATTTAGTTAGTTGCATATCCTTTACTGGAAGTTAACTCCATAGACGATAGAGATACGTGAAAGAAGTTAACTCCATAGACGATAGAGATACGTGACAGAAGTTAACTCCATAGACGATAGAGATACGTGAAAGAAGTTAACTCGATAGAAAAAGTAATGGAGATACGTGAAAGAAGTTTACTCGATAGAAAAAGTAATGGAGATACGTGAAAGAAGTTAACTCGATAGAAAAAGTAATGGAGATACGTGAAAGAAGTTAACTCGATATAAAAAGTAATGGAGATACGTGAAAGAAGTTAACTCACAAAGAAAACTAGCTGCTCGCATCATTGTAGGATGCTCTCCATTTATTTTTTCTTGGGCACGTCCTAGGGGAAAAAAGGGGGAGGGGACTGGAGTTTGTCGTTACAGGGGGAAAGATTGATTTGGAGGAGAGGCAGGGAGACACCGGGAGAGCGGACCAGGGACAATTTGGCGTCATGGTATGAAAGGAGCATCGGTGTTGGTTGTGACTGGCAATACACGGACATGATCGCCAATGCCAGACGACATCAACTATAAGACGAACATCACGTCAGTACAAACTGAACACATATCAATAATGAGAATGTGTGTCTTATGTTACCACTTGTCATGTGAATTTAGTGTCATATGGCATATGGCATCTGTACAAACAGACGATTTGATGTCGCATAGAATAGTTGAGGATTGTATGATCAAGACTTTTTAGAATATGTGGGATATATGTGAAAATATGTGGGGAATATGCGAAAAGACCTCTTAGAGAATGTGGGGAATATGTGAACAAGACCTTTCTTCTCACTTTTAGGCATTATCGGATAGGTATTCACCTGTGTCCTCCTTTTCCCCATCCCCTCTTTGCCCCTTGGGTAAACGGCCCCCATCGGATACAGTGCTAGCTCCCATATGTGTGTAGATCAATCGGATACAGTGCTAGCTCCCATATGTGTGTATATTAATCGGATACAGCGCCAGTCCCATATTTGTGTAGATCAATCGGATACAGCGCTAGCTCCATATTTGTGTAGATCAATCGGATACAGTGCTAGCTCCCATATTTGTGTAGATCAATCGGCACTCCGGGAATGCCGTGATCAAACTCACGCCGGCTGCTTGTACTTCTCAAGATATTTCTGTGTACCTGAAATACTTCAGGATCCTCGCCGTTGCTACGGAGTTCGTGCATTGAGCTGAGTTTCTCCAGACTCAGGTTTGAGTTAGGAGGAAAACGGAGCTCTTATGGGGTTAAACCCGTGTGCCGTGATGTTGATCGAACGACTAAAACTAAAACTAAACTGAAACTTCTGTGTACCTATGTTAGGCTACCTTGAAGAGATTAGAACAAGAATCGCCATGGCAAAAGTAGCCTTTAGCAAGATGAAAAACATACTGACCAATAAAAAGATGTCAATTGAAACGAGAAAAAGAGTGTTGAGATGCTACATAGAACCTGTACTTTTATATGGATGTGAAGCTTGGACAATGAGCAGTCAGGCTGAAAAACATCTGATGGCTGTAGAAATGTGGTTTCTTAGGAAAATGCAAAGAATACCATGGACAGCCAGAAAGACCAATGAACAAGTCCTTCAAGAAACAAATGAAGATCGTAAACTGATTAGAGACATTAGACGTAGACAGTCACAATTTTTTGGGCATGTTATAAGAAGAAATGATTTGGAGAACTTGGTGACAACTGATAAGATCGAGGGGAACAGACCAAGGGGAAGACATAGAAGCAAGTACCTGGATGGCTTGGCCTTGTGGCATGGTCGAGACAGAAACACGTAGCTGATCCACGACTCTGGTGATCGAGTGAGATGGCAGAACATGACCGCCCACGCTTACCGGCATGGCACATGATGGATGGATGGATGGACGACATCAAATTTGATAATCAATAGGATATTTGGTTTACTAATGACATTCGGTATAATATCTAATATGTGCGAAAGGTGTCATGGTTTACTAATGTGAAACGTGGTGCAACAAACGTGGTCCAGACAAACAAACTTTATGCCTTATAAAAGACATTTGATTACTAATTTACTAACGTGAAACATCTGAACATCACGTCCATACAAACAAACATTATGCCTTATAAAAGATATTTTATTACTATTTTACTAATGTAAAACGTGGTGTAACATCACAGCCATTCAAATAAATATGATTTATGAAAGAATTTGATTAATATTTCACTAATGGTCAGCATCTGTGCCTTAGGGGTAGCGGACACAGTGTCACAACCCCGACATACCGGGTTCAAAGTTAGCCACAGGTGGATTGGATGCCGATCGCTTTGCGTTGATTATCGAAATGATGTGAGCGTCGGTATTTCAGAAAGCAATGACAAACTACTGAAAGTAACATTGCTTAGAAACAATGATCTGGTTGATTACGACGTTCTGTAAAAGTTCATGCAACTTACATTTTACAGATGTAATAATTTGAAACGTTGTAATATCATGTATATGCAATCATGAGCACTGATGTGTTCAGGAAATGTGGAAGTGAATATTTATTACTGAACTTTCCACCGGGCAGTTAATGAGTCATGGATATTGACCTCGGAATACCAGAACTTAACGTAACGTAATCTTATGTAACGTTTTCATAATTCTAGGTTCGAAATGGGATCTTCGTATCTATGTGTGTGAAAATGTACGGTAATGTCATAAACGATCTTCGGTCCTGAGAACTGTAGAATAATTTCATAAATCTGTACGGTGATGCCACGAATTTACACAATGAGGTCATGAATTTGTACGTTGATGCCAAGAATCTATACGGTGATGCCATGAATCTGTACGGCGACGCCATGAAATTGTATGGTCATGTCATGAATCTATACGGTAATGCAAAGAATCTATATGATGATGCCATGAATCTGTACGGTGATGTCGTGATTCTGTAAAAGTGATGCAACAAATCTGTAGGGTGAAGTAAGCAGCTTTATGATGACTTTGGTGATGTGATGAAAACTCCACCACGGACCAATCACTTCAGGATGATTCCGATCATCAAAGTACAAGTCCCCCTTCTCCGAACATTTCGGACGTTTACTTTCATGATATCCCGGTTTGGAGCCAGAAAATTATAACTGTGTGTGTGCGTGGGTGGGTGCGCGCGTGCGTGTGCAAGGTGTTACTAGACAAGAGAAGCACATAAAGACAGAGAACGATTTACGTGGGCAGCTTAAAGAGCTGGACAAGACATTATAATATCAGCAACTTCGACTTAATTTAAGTGGGGTGTGACTACCAATCTTCTTTCTCCTGTTCTCCTTCAGTATATTAAAAGCTATTCGTGAAAGATTTGTTGAGGGCGCTAGCACGTATTCCGTTACAGGCATTAACACATCATCAGCCTGGTGCATCGCCATTCGTTTCCGTTTCCCATCATCTTTAGCCCTGGATCGTGCGAAAGGCAGCTTCTTTCCTTCTGCTGCTTAACCTCTTAACTTCCACAGCCACGACTTGCGAGACGGGTTATACTGTCCACTGATTGAACTGTTTGGTCTCCACGATCATGACGCATCCATCGATGTGGAATCGTTGGCGACTGCTCTGGACTGTAAGTTATCTGTGGCATAATTACCACCGCCGTTCCCTGCTAACGCTTTCTACACGATGTTCGCAACATGCGAACGAGCAGTGCGTGAAACAAGAATCACACCGCACGGAAGCTAGTGGGTGGCTTATTCTTGATGGCTCTATGCAGCTTGTCTCGTCCGTCTTTGTAGCTGATCGTGTCTGCCACCTCCCCAAGCATTCAGGTGCTTGCCAGAGTGCAGGTAACGTCTTAAGACGAGCCCAGGTGCACGCTTGCTTCCTAACAGGTGCTTTGTTTAAGTCTGCCACACCAGCTGATATATCGTTCATACGTTTATAATAAAGCCTTGGGAGGGGGGAGGGTTCCATTTGATCACGCTTCGAAGATAGTGTATGTAAATGGTTTTGCCACCTGTTACCTTTTCCTTATATAATACAGATTGCGGCATATTGTTTATGTATGTTTGTGTATTGCATTGAGTTGCCGTTTGTATGTTTTCGATCCGAAAGATTAATGATGATAATGTTCACATGGTTAAGAGCTTCAACTACATAGGAAGTATAATATCATCAATGGCAAATCAGAAGACGAGACTGAAATTAGATGCAATAAGGCAAACCAACTCATTGAACAAATGGCAGAAATACTAAAGAATAAACACGTATCAATAGGTTCTAAAAAAGCACTCCACAACACAATCTTCCATTCCAGACATTTCCCAGCCTTGTAAAGCCACATTGAAGATTCCATTGCCTGGGATAGCGATCAACTCCCTTGCCCAATATTGCTAACATTTTAATTTTTTAGACATGTAAATATTTATTAGTTTAAAGTAACAACGCGATCCTCGAAAGATCATTTGCTAGTACACACAAACAACCTGTGGTTATGAGTTGAAATTCTCATGTAGGCGAAACATTTGTTCCATAAGGCTGGGCTCCCTAGATCGACCATGCTTAAATTTTCAGGAAAATTCTGGGAAGTAAAGGGGGCCGACTAGGTGACCTCACACATGAAGTGCTATTTGTTATGTTAATATGTGCCAAGCATCACATGCCCAATAGCGCATGATGGCGTCAAAAGACATCTTATACTTTTACTTCAAGTAAAATTTTTTTCTGTGTGATCCCATAATGCCTGATCAATTTCCAATTTCATATCAGGGCTGTCAAAAAGCTTTTCATATTCCACAAATCCAATATAAATTGGCGAATTCAGTTCCATGCTTTTCTCTACTATTATAGACAATGTGGCTAAATGTTCAGGGTGGGATCTATTTGCTCGAAAGTTTGTCTGTTTATTTGTTTGTCAGTAGCATCTCTACCAGGGAGATAGCAATGAATTAAAAGGTCTAGACAAGCCGCGAGCGTAGTAAGATAGGACATACGCTGGGAAAACATGAGAATGGTATAACTAGAAAGGTCTTAGTCTGGAATCAACAGGGTAAAAGAAGCAGAGGAAGACCCACTATACACAGAGAAGTAGAGGCAGACATTACTAATAAAGGGAGGACATGGACAGAGCTGCATGTGGTAGCTATAAATAGGACGGCTTGGGGTGAATTGACTGAGGACGTATGTCCCAATGGGGGATTTTTTTTTTTTTTTGCATATCCTATTAACAGGACATTGCATTCCAAACTAGCATTTTTCAGCTGTTGTTGGTGTTTTGGCTAGTTTTACTTTCAGTAGTTTGTCATTGTTTTCTGAACGACCGGCTCACATATCTTTCCCCGCAAGAAACCAACGCGACGCGATCCGCTGCCGAATCTCGCGCAGCTGTTTTTTTATAGGTGGATATACGGGATTAGGAACAGCGTCCTCAACCCCTTTGCCAGGGAGCTAAGGATGAAAATAAAAGAAGAACAGCCACCTGGGACGCACAGAATTAAAACAAACTACAGTTGAAACCTTAATGGTGACGTAAAGGGACTCCGTGGCGAAGTGGTTACATCTTCTACCTCGCGCTCCGAAAGTTGTGACATGCTTTGAGCAGACCGCTCTGCAGAAAGTTTCCGAGCCATATGGGATAGAACCCGGTGCAATGAAGCAGATCCTCCCGCCTTTAAACCTTTTTTGTTTTGTTGGCGACATTAAACGGTGTTTAGCCCATGACCTTCAACACAGTCGGAATTGCAAACAGCAATATCGGTATTGAAACGTTCCATCATCTGATGAAAGCTGCCAGCGGTGTTTTATATCTCCTGACCTTTACTGCGTGAGATAAACTGTTGCACGGTTTTACGTTCGTCCATGAGATATGACACGAGTGGCCGGACTGAGTCCAGAAGCTTGCATGTTTACGTGTGATGGGATGTTGTTGCCCCAGAGGCATACACTGGCACATATCAATAGCGGGCTGACAGAGCATTACGTGTACAGTTGCCCCACACGCGAAATCTGAATCAAGATAAACTAAATTCACTTGATAGGAGGTCACAACAATTAGGTCTGCCAATTCATAAGGGACAGACAAAAAGTATGAGAATTAATCAAGGAAATGGTAACCCTCTTCTTCCTTGGTGAAACCTCACTTCAAGGGGCGATGACTTACACGTATGTTGGTAGCAATTCAGACACAGATGAGGGATCAGACAGCGATATTGAAAGAAGAATACACAATAGGAGCTTTCATAGCACTACTCAATTTGTGGATGGCAAAAGGAGTTAAAATGTGTACCAAAATCGAAATATTAAACTCTAACGGGAAATCCGTACTGCTGTATATAATACAAATGGAGATCGATTGATACAGTCGCTAACAAACTACCTGGTTCGCGACAGAATAGAAGGACTAAAATGATATGACAGAATAGCTAATGTGGTGCTCACGGAGTGAACTTAACAAATACACGGATATGTCAATTAAAAAAAAAACAACAACATTGAAGCGAATTAAAAGGTGAGGAAAAGACGATGACAAGGGGATGGACAGATAGACACAACATAGCAGTGATAGTAATAGTATTAGAAAGCACTCTTTTGGAATTTCATAGAAAGTCAGCACTTTGTTAGATACGATGATACAGAGATAAAGGATGGAAGAAGAAGAAGAAGAAGAAGAAGAAGAAGAAGAAGAAGAAGAAGAAGAAGAAGAAATCAGCAGATGTTTGGGATAGTAAGAATTAAGAACTAACGCGACTATAATCCCTCGACAGCTGTAATAAATATTGCTCATCCTTTGCAGGAAATTGCAGTCACTTTCATCCCCTTTCGGCTGTTTGTGATTTAGTTAGTTGCATATCCTTACAGGACTTCGCAGTCAACACAAGCACGTTCAGCTGTTGTGATCTCTTGGCAAGTGTACTAGGCAATTTTACGTTCAGTATTTGTCTATTGCTTTACTGAACAGGAAGTCAAAATTTAAGTCCAGCTGATCAGCATGTGGAACGAGTTTAGTTTAGTTTAGTTTATGGATCAACATCACGGCACACGGGTGCAACCCATAAGTGCTCCGTTCTCCTCCTAACTCAAACCTGAGTCTGGAGAAACTCAGCTCAGTGCCAGAACTCCGTAGCACCGCCGAGGATCCTGAAATACTTGGGTAGATTTTTAACCCGAAATTTTGCCCGGGCAGCGCCGTTAGGCTACTCTTTTTCGATTTCCAACTGCCAAGGGATTTTTTACGTGAGCAACAATACACACGGGCGTCCGATCTCACTATCCAGAGACCAGGGGAAATTACTGGATTCTTTAAATAAATCCTGGTCCTCACCAGGGCCTGAACCCGGGACCTCCAGCACTCGAGGCGGACACCATACCTCGAGACCACGCAGCCCCCTGGAACGAACTACGCCGGAGTCAGAAAAGAAAGTTTAAGCACCTGAAACTTTTCAGCCACGCAAACCTCTACAACAACCGTATCCGGAAGTAAAATGTGTTTTTAGCCCCACAAAATATTTTTTTTCCCATAAGTCCAGTGACGTTCGTCAATTACCACTGTTCCCTTTACGAAGTCGGCACTGAAAATCGCATTATGGACAACAAAAATTCCCCAAAATATCCCCCAAAACTCCCCAGAGATCCAAGATTGGCCTACTTCGAGAGAACGTGAAGGAATTCAATAAAGGAGCCATGCTAAATTCGGAGAGTGGCAGTTTCGTCAACTATCACTCAAATAATAAAAAAATGAAAAAAATAAACGTAATGTGGCACATAAGTTCTCGTATTCCACACACGTTTTCTCCCACTGTGGTGTTAAATTTAGTTCAGAGCTCTAGAGAATTCGGTAGTGCGTGCTTTCTGCACGTGATTTCTCTATGGCTGTGAATGAAAGCACTCCGGAAATTAGTTTACCGATCATATAATCGGATTTATTACTGTTTAATCGGGTCACGCCATGTAACCCTATCGACCTTGTCTCAGTGACAGTGATCTCTTATTGGTGGAAAAACGGAGCCTCAAAGAGTTGTTTGGGCGTGTGCTTTGTACATTTATGTGCTCACTAACTCCGAAAAAGTGCTCTTCAATAATTTGTTCACTTCGAGTTGGCCTTGCATGGAAGTACACGCTGTTCCTGCAGTGCGGTGCTGTTTTCGTTTGAAGGAGAATGGTTTTAATCCCGGTTTAACTGATTCAGTGTCATCGGATAATTAATAGTCTTAACGACTTCTAGTATCTGCAATGGGCTTATATTGCCGAAATGTTGTTAAAATACAACATGTCTGCTACCATATTAACAACTTTTAAGTCATAACTATGACACACCCCTACTTCCCATTTTCCGCCATCCATTTTGTTTGGTCCAAATCTACTTTTTGTGAAGCACTGAATATATTAATAATATGGTTATCACGTGTCCTGCCAACTAGAGTGGGAGTTTATGTCTCTAACCAGATCCCTTTCCTTGGTATTTTGGACGAACTCTGCTCATGACATTCCCCCATGCCACCGCCTGAATGCATCTAGCATCTTTTGGTCTCCAGTCAGGTTTTCCCCCTGATCTTTCCGGTCGGCACAGTGTTTCCCGGTGTCTCTTTTCTCATCACATGACCAAAAATTGTGATTTTTTGTTTAATAGCCATAGCGTTCAGTGTATATGTTAACTTCCGTGCTCTCTAATATCTAATTCTTTCTTCTACTTCTAAAATATACTTCTTTCTTTACTTTTAAATTAATTTCTTTCTTCTTTTCTAATATCTACTTCTTTCCCTTTTACTTCTAATATTAATTTCTTTCTTCTACTTCTAATATCTACGGGCTTTCTTTACTTTTAAATCTAATTTTTCTTTTTACTTTTTAATATCTACTTCTTTTTTCTACTTTTAATATCTAAAATTTTTTCTTATACTTCTAATATTAATTTTTTTCTTCCCCTTCTAATATCTACTTTTTTCTTATACTTCTAATATCTACTTCTTTCTTATACTTCTAATATCTACTTCTTTCTTCTACTTCTAATATCCACTTCTTTCTTCTGCTGCCAATATCTACTTCTTTCTTCTACTTCTAAAATCTATTTCTTTCTCCTACTTCTAATATCTAATTCTTTCTTCTACTTCTAATATCTAATTCTTTCTTATACTTCTAATATCTACTTCTTTCTTCTACTTCTAGTATCTACTTCTTTCTTCTACTTCTAATATCTAATTCTTTCTTCTACTTCTAATATCTACTTCTTTCTTATACTTCTAATATCTAATTCTTTCTTCTACTTCTAATATCTACTTCTTTCTTATACTTCTAATATCTAATTCTTTCTTCTACTTCTAATATCTACTTCTTTCTTATACTTCTAATATCTAATTCTTTCTTATACTTCTAATATCTACTTCTTTCTTCTACTTCTAATATCTAATTCTTTCTTATACTTCTAATATCTACTTCTTTTTCTACTTCTAATATCTACTTCTTTCTTATACTTCTAATATCTAATTCTTTCTTCTACTTCTAATATCTACTTCTTTCTTCTACTTCTAATATCTACTTCTTTCTTCTACTTCTAATATCTAATTCTTTCTTATACTTCTAATATCTACTTCTTTCTCCTACTTCTAATATCTAATTCTTTCTTCTACTTCTAATATCTAATTCTTTCTCCTACTTCTAATATCTACTTCTTTCTTATACTTCTAATATCTACTTCTTTCTCCTACTTCTAATATCTAATTCTTTCTTATACTTCTAATATCTACTTCTTTCTTCTACTTCTAATATCTAATTCTTTCTTATACTTCTAATATCTACTTCTTTCTTCTACTTCTAAAATCTACTTCTTTCTTCTACTTCTAATACCTACTTCTTTCTTATACTTCTAATATCTACTTCTTTCTTCTACTTCTAATATATATATTTCTTTCTTCTCTTCTAATATCAACTTTTCTCTTCTATTTCTAATATCTACTTCTTTCTCCTACTTCTAATATCCACTTCTTTCTTCTATTGCCAATATCTACTTCCTTCTTCTACTTCTAATATATTGTCTTTCTTCTACTTCTAATATCTACTTCTTTCTTCTACTTCTAATATCTAATTCTTTCTTCTACTTCTAATATGTGCTTTCGTATCTCTGCGCTCTCTCAGTGCTTGGATCCTCCCCATTTTCTCCATTGCTACTACAGAGGTTGATCTCATCCCTCCTGTGGTGACTCTAAGAGCTTGATTCTGCACCCTGTCCAGCTCTTGTAGTGTGGTGTTTGATGCTGAACACCACACAGTTGACCCGTATTCCAGGTGTGGTCGTATGCTAAGTATTTTCCCACTGGCTCCCCATGTGGTTCCACTTAGCTTTCTCAGGATGGCTATTTTCATTCTGGCTTTTGCTACTGCTTTTTTAAAATGTGTTTTCTCCATGTCAGCCTGGCATCAAATGTTACTCCAAGGTATGTTGGTTTTTTATCTTCTCTTTGGGGTATTCCATTTATCTGGGTGCCCCCTGGCTTTTGTTACGGAGAGAGGGTATTTCTAATATCAACTTCTTTCTTCTACTTCTAGTATCTACTTCTTTCTTCTACTTCTAATATCTACTTCTTTCTTCTACTTCTAGTATCTACTTCTTTCTTCTACTTCTAATATCTACTTCTTTCTTCTAACTTCTAATACCTACTTCTTTCTTCTACTGTTAATATCTACTTCTTACTTCTACTGCTAATATCTACTTCTTTTTTCTACTGCTAATATCTACTTCTTTCTTCTACTGCTAATATCTACTTCTTTCTTCTACTGCTAATACCTACTTCTTTCTTCTACTGCTAATATCTACTTCTTTCTTCTACTGCTACTATCTACTTCTTTCTTCTACTGCTAATATCTACTTCTTTCTTCTACTGCTAATATCTACTTCTTTCTTCTACTGCTAATATCTACTTCTTTCTTCTATTGCTAATATCTACTTCTTTCTTCTACTGCTAATATCTACTTCTTTCTTCTACTTCTAATATCTACTTCTTTCTTCTACTTCTAATATCTACTTCTTTCTTCTACTTCTAATATCTACATCTTTCTTCTATTCTAATATCTACTTCTTTCTCCTACTTCTATCTTCTACTTCTTTCTCCTACTTCTATCTTCTACTGCTAATATCTACTTCTTTCTTCTACTTATAGTATCTACTTCTTTCTTATACTTCTAATACCTACTTCTTTCTTCTACTTCTAATATCTACTTCTTTCTCCTGCTTCTAATATCTACTTCTTTCTTCTACTTCTAATACCTACTTCTTTCTCCTACTTCTAATATCCACTTCTTTCTTCTACTGCTAATACCTACTTCTTTCTCCTACTTCTAATATCTACTTCTTTCTTCTACTTCTAATATCCACTTCTTTCTTCTACTTCTAATATCTACTTCTTTCTCCTACTTCTAATATCCACTTCTTTCTTCTACTTCTAATATCTACTTCTTTCTCCTACTTCTAATATCCACTTCTTTCTTCTACTTCTAATATCTACTTCTTTCTTCTACTTCTAATACCTACTTCTTTCTCCTACTTCTAATATCTACTTCTTTCTCCTACTTCTAATATCCACTTCTTTCTTCTACTGCTAATACCTACTTCTTTCTCCTACTTCTAATATCTACTTCTTTCTTCTACTTCTAATATCTACTTCTTTCTTCTACTTCTAATATCTACTTCTTTTTTCTACTTCTAATATCTACTTCTTTCTCCTACTTCTAATATCTACTTCTTCCTGCTACTTCTAATATCTACTTCTTTCTTCTACTTCTAATATCTACTTCTTTCTCCTACTTCTATCTTCTACTGCTAATATATTGTCTTTCTTCTACTTCTAGTATCTACTTCTTTCTTCTACTTCTAATATCTACTTCTTTCTTCTAACTTCTAATATCTACTTCTTTCTTCTACTTCTAATATCTACTTCTTTCTTCTACTTCTAATATCTACTTCTTTCTCCTACTAATAATATCCACTTCTTTCTTCTACTGCTAATACCTACTTCTTTCTTCTACTGCTAATACCTACTTCTTACTTCTACTGCTAATATCTACTTCTTTCTTCTACTGCTAATATCTACTTCTTTCTTCTACTGCTAATATCTACTTCTTTCTTCTACTGCTAATACCTACTTCTTTCTTCTACTGCTAATATCTACTTCTTTCTTCTACTGCTAATATCTACTTCTTTCTTCTTCTGCTAATATCTACTTCTTTCTTCTTCTGCTAATATCTACTTCTTTCTTCTACTGCTAATATCTACTTCTTTCTTCTATTGCTAATATCTACTTCTTTCGTCTATTGCTAATATCTACTTCTTTCTTCTACTGCTAATATCTACTTCTTTCTTCTACTTCTAATATCTACTTCTTTCTTCTACTTCTAATATCTACTTCTTTCTTCTACTTCTAATATCTACTTCTTTCGTCTACTGCTAATATCTACTTTTTTCTTCTACTTCTAATATCCACTTCTTTCTTCTACCGCTAATACCTACTTCTTTCTCCTACTTCTAATATCCACTTCTTTCTTCTACTTCTAATATCTACTTCTTTCTTCTACTTCTAATATCTACTTCTTTCTCCTACTTCTATTATCCACTTCTTTCTTCTACTGCTAATACCTACTTCTTTCTTCTACTGCTAATATCTACTTATTTCTCCTACTTCTAATATCTACTTCTTTCTTCTACTGCTAATATCTACTTCTTTCTTCTACTGCTAATATCCACTTCTTTCTTCTACCGCTAATACCTACTTCTTTCTCCTACTTCTAATATCCACTTCTTTCTTCTACTTCTAATATCTACTTCTTTCTTCTACTTCTAATATCTACTTCTTTCTTCTACTTCTAATATCTACTTCTTTCTTTTATTCTATTATCTACTTCTTTCTCCTACTTCTATCTTCTACTTCTTTCTCCTACTTCTATCTTCTACTGCTAATATCTACTTCTTTCTCCTACTTCTAATATCTACTTCTTTCTTCTACTGCTAATATCTACTTCTTTCTTCTACTGCTAATATCCACTTCTTTCTTCTACCGCTAATACCTACTTCTTCCTCCTACTTCTAATATCCACTTCTTTCTTCTACTTCTAATATCTACTTCTTTCTTCTACTGCTAATATCTTCTTTTTTCTTCTACTGCTAATATCTACTTCTTTCTTCTACTGCTAATACCTACTTCTTTCTTCTACTGCTAATATCTACTTCTTTCTTCTACTGCTAATATCTACTTCTTTCTTCTACTGCTAATATCTACTTCTTTCTTCTACTGCTAATATCTACTTCTTTCTTCTACTGCTAATATCTACTTCTTTCTTCTACTGCTAATATCTACTTCTTTCTTCTATTGCTAATATCTACTTCTTTCGTCTATTGCTAATATCTACTTCTTTCTTCTACTTCTAATATTTACTTCTTTCTTCTACTTCTAATATCTACTTCTTTCTTCTCCTGCTAATATCTACTTCTTTCTTCTACTTCTAATATCCACTTCTTTCTTCTACCGCTAATACCTACTTCTTTCTCCTACTTCTAATATCCACTTCTTTCTTCTACTTCTAATATCTACTTCTTTCTTCTACTTCTAATATCTACTTCTTTCTTCTACTTCTAATATCTACTTCTTTCTCCTACTTCTATTATCCACTTCTTTCTTCTACTGCTAATACCTACTTCTTTCTTCTACTGCTAATATCTACTTCTTTCTCCTACTTCTAATATCTACTTCTTTCTTCTACTGCTAATATCTACTTCTTTCTTCTACTGCTAATATCTACTTCTTTCTTCTAATGCTAATACCTACTTCTTTCTTCTACTTCTACTATCTACTTCTTTCTTCTACTTCTAATATCTATTTCTTTCTTCTGCTTCTAATATCTACATCTTTCTTCTATTCTAATATCTACTTCTTTCTCCTACTTCTATCTTCTACTTCTTTCTCCTACTTCTATCTTCTATTGCTAATATCTACTTTTTTCTTCTACTTCTAATATCCACTTCTTTCTTCTACCGCTAATACCTACTTCTTTCTCCTACTTCTAATATCCACTTCTTTCTTCTACTTCTAATATCTGCTTCTTTCTTCTACTTCTAATATCTACTTCTTTCTTCTACTTCTAATATCTACTTCTTTCTCCTACTTCTATTATCCACTTCTTTCTTCTACTTCTAATATCCACTTCTTTCTTCTACTTCTAATATCTACTTCTTTCTCCTGCGTCTAATATCTACTTCTTTCTTCTACTTCTAATATCTACTTCTTTCTCCTACTTCTAATATCCACTTCTTTCTTCTACTGCTAATACCTACTTCTTTCTTCTACTTCTAATATCTACTTCATTCTCCTACTTCTAATATCTACTTCTTTCTTCTACTTCTAATATCTACTTCTTTCTCCTACTTTTAATATCTACTTCTTTCTTCTACTTCTAATATCTACTTCTTTCTTGTACTTCTAATATCTACTTCTTTCTTCTACTTCTAATATCTACTTCTTTCTTCTACTTCTAATATCTACTTCTTTTTCCTACTTCTAATATCTACTTCTTCCTGCTACTTCTAATATCTACTTCTTTCTTCTACTTCTAATATCTACTTCTTTCTCCTACTTCTATCTTCTACTTCTTTCTCCTACTTCTATCTTCTACTGCTAATATCTACTTCTTTCTTCTACTTATAGTATCTACTTCTTTCTTCTACTTCTAATACCTACTTCTTTCTTCTACTTCTAATATCTAATTCTTTCTCCTGCTTCTAATATCTACTTCTTTCGTCTACTTCTAATACCTACTTCTTTCTCCTACTTCTAATATCCACTTCTTTCTTCTACTGCTAATACTTACTTCTTTCTTCTACTTCTAATATCTACTTCTTTCTCCTACTTCTAATATCTACTTCTTTCTTCTACTTCTAATATCTACTTCTTTCTCCTACTTCTAATATCTACTTCTTTCTTCTACTTCTAATATCTACTTCTTTCGTCTACTTCTAATATCTACTTCTTTCTGCTACTTCTATCTTCTACTGCTAATATATTGTCTTTCTTCTACTTATAGTATCTACTTCTTTCTTCAACTTCTAATATCTACTTCTTTCTTCTACTTCTAATATCTACTTCTTTCTTCTACTTCTAATATCTACTTCTTTCTCCTGCTTCTAATATCTACTTCTTTCTTCTACTTCTAATATCTACTTCTTTCTCCTGCTTCTAATATCTACTTCTTTCTTCTACTTCTAATATCGAATTCTTTCTCCTGCTTCAATATCTACTTCTTTCATTTACTTCTAGTATCTACTTCTTTCTTATACTTCTAATATCTACTTCTTTCTTCTAACTTCTAATATCTACTTCTTTCTTCTACTTCTAATATCTACTTCTTTCTTCTACTTCTAATATCTACTTCTTTCTTCTACTTCTAATATCCACTTCTTTCTTCTACTGCTAATACCTACTTCTTTCTTCTACTGCTAATACCTACTTCTTACTTCTACTGCTAATATCTACTTCTTTCTTCTACTGCTAATATCTACTTCTTTCTCCTACTTCTATTATCCACTTCTTTCTTCTACTGCTAATACCTACTTCTTTCTTCTACTGCTAATATCTACTTCTTTCTCCTAATTCTAATATCTACTTCTTTCTTCTACTGCTAATATCTACTTCTTTCTTCTACTGCTAATATCCACTTCTTTCTTCTACCTCTAATACCTACTTCTTTCTCCTACTTCTAATATCCACTTCTTTCTTCTACTTCTAATATCTACTTCTTTCTTCTACTTCTAATATCTACTTCTTTCTTCTACTTCTAATATCTACTTCTTTCTTTTATTCTATTATCTACTTCTTTCTCCTACTTCTATCTTCTACTTCTTTCTCCTACTTCTATCTTCTACTGCTAATATCTACTTCTTTCTCCTACTTCTAATATCTACTTCTTTCTTCTACTGCTAATATCTACTTCTTTCTTCTACTGCTAATATCCACTTCTTTCTTCTACCGCTAATACCTACTTCTTCCTCCTACTTCTAATATCCACTTCTTTCTTCTACTTCTAATATCTACTTCTTTCTTCTACTGCTAATATCTACTTCTTTCTTCTACTGCTAATATCTACTTCTTTCTTCTACTGCTAATACCTACTTCTTTCTTCTACTGCTAATATCTACTTCTTTCTTCTACTGCTAATATCTACTTCTTTCTTCTACTGCTAATATCTACTTCTTTCTTCTACTGCTAATATCTACTTCTTTCTTCTACTGCTAATATCTACTTCTTTCTTCTACTGCTAATATCTACTTCTTTCTTCTATTGCTAATATCTACTTCTTTCGTCTATTGCTAATATCTACTTCTTTCTTCTACTTCTAATATTTACTTCTTTCTTCTACTTCTAATATCTACTTCTTTCTTCTCCTGCTAATATCTACTTCTTTCTTCTACTTCTAATATCCACTTCTTTCTTCTACCGCTAATACCTACTTCTTTCTCCTACTTCTAATATCCACTTCTTTCTTCTACTTCTAATATCTACTTCTTTCTTCTACTTCTAATATCTACTTCTTTCTTCTACTTCTAATATCTACTTCTTTCTCCTACTTCTATTATCCACTTCTTTCTTCTACTGCTAATACCTACTTCTTTCTTCTACTGCTAATATCTACTTCTTTCTCCTACTTCTAATATCTACTTCTTTCTTCTACTGCTTATATCTACTTCTTTCTTCTACTGCTAATATCTACTTCTTTATTCTACTGCTAATACCTACTTCTTTCTTCTACTTCTAATATCTACTTCTTTCTTCTACTTCTAATATCTATTTCTTTCTTCTGCTTCTAATATCTACATCTTTCTTCTATTCTAATATCTACTTCTTTCTCCTACTTCTATCTTCTACTTCTTTCTCCTACTTCTATCTTCTACTGCTAATATCTACTTCTTTCTTCTACTTATAGTATCTACTTCTTTCTTCTACTTCTAATACCTACTTCTTTCTTCTACTTCTAATATCTACTTCTTTCTCCTGCTTCTAATATCTACTTCTTCCTTCTACTTCTAATAACTACTTCTTTCTCCTACTTCTAATATCCACTTCTTTCTTCTACTGCTAATATCTACTTCTTTCTCCTACTTCTAATATCTGCTTCTTTCTTCTACTTCTAATATCTACTTCTTTCTTGTACTTCTAATATCTACTTCTTTCTTGTACTTCTAATATCTACTTCTTTCTTCTACTTCTAATATCTACTTCTTTCTTCTACTTCTAATATCTACTTCTTCCTGCTACTTCTAATATCTACTTCTTTCTTCTACTTCTAATATCTACTTCTTTCTCCTACTTCTATCTTCTACTTCTTTCTCCTACTTCTATCTTCTACTGCTAATATCTACTTCTTTCTTCTACTTATAGTATCTACTTCTTTCTTCTACTTCTAATACCTACTTCTTTCTTCTACTTCTAATATCTACTTCTTTCTCCTGCTTCTAATATCTACTTCTTTCTTCTACTTCTAATACCTACTTCTTTCTCCTACTTCTAATATCCACTTCTTTCTTCTACTGCTAATACTTACTTCTTTCTTCTACTTCTAATATCTACTTCTTTCTCCTACTTCTAATATCTACTTCTTTCTTCTACTTCTAATATCTACTTCTTTCTCCTACTTCTAATATCTACTTCTTTCTACTACTTCTAATATCTACTTCTTTCTTCTACTTCTAATATCTACTTCTTTCTTCTACTTCTAATATCTACTTCTTTCTCCTACTTCTAATATCTACTTCTTCCTGCTACTTCTAATATCTACTTCTTTCTTCTACTTCTAATATCTACTTCTTTCTCCTACTTCTATCTTCTACTGCTAATATATTGTCTTTCTTCTACTTATAGTATCTACTTCTTTCTTCAACTTCTAATATCTACTTCTTTCTTCTACTTCTAATATCTACTTCTTTCTTCTACTTCTAATATCTACTTCTTTCTTCTACTTCTAATATCTACTTCTTTCTCCTGCTTCTAATATCTACTTCTTTCTTCTACTTCTAATATCTACTTCTTTCTCCTGCTTCTAATATCTACTTCTTTTTTCTACTTCTAAAATCGACTTCTTTCTCCTGCTTCTAATATCTACTTCTTTCATTTACTTCTAGTATCTACTTCTTTCTTATACTTCTAATATCTACTTCTTTCTTCTAACTTCTAATATCTACTTCTTTCTTCTACTTCTAATATCTACTTCTTTCTTCTACTTCTAATATCTACTTCTTTCTCCTACTTCTAATATCCACTTCTTTCTTCTACTGCTAATACCTACTTCTTTCTTCTACTGCTAATACCTACTTCTTACTTCTACTGCTAATATCTACTTCTTTCTTCTACTGCTAATATCTACTTCTTTCTTCTACTGCTAATATCTACTTCTTTCTTCTACTGCTATTACCTACTTCTTTCTTCTACTGCTAATATCTACTTCTTTCTTCTACTGCTAATATCTACTTCTTTCTTCTTCTGCTAATATCTACTTCTTTCTTCTACTGCTAATATCTACTTCTTTCTTCTACTTCTAATATCTACTTCTTTCTTCTACTTCTAATATCTACTTCTTTCTTCTACTTCTAATATCTACTTCTTTCGTCTACTGCTAATATCTACTTCTTTCTTCTACTTCTAATATCCACTTCTTTCTTCTACCGCTAATACCTACTTCTTTCTCCTACTTCTAATATCCACTTCGTTCTTCTACTTCTAATATCTACTTCTTTCTTCTACTTCTAATATCTACTTCTTTCTCCTACTTCTATTATCCACTTCTTTCTTCTACTGCTAATACCTACTTCTTTCTTCTACTGCTAATATATACTTCTTTCTCCTACTTCTAATATCTACTTCTTTCTTCTACTGCTAATGTCTACTTCTTTCTTCTACTGCTAATATCTACTTCTTTCTTTTATTCTAATATCTACTTCTTTCTCCTACTTCTATCTTCTACTTCTTTCTCCTACTTCTATCTTCTACTGCTAATATCTACTTCTTTCTCCTACTTCTAATATCTACTTCTTTCTTCTACTGCTAATATCTACTTCTTTCTTCTACTGCTAATATCCACTTCTTTCTTCTACCGCTAATACCTACTTCTTCCTCCTACTTCTAATATCTACTTCTTTCTTCTACTTCTAATATCTACTTCTTCCTTCTACTGCTAATATCTACTTCTTTCTTCTACTGCTAATATCTACTTCTTTCTTCTACTGCTAATACCTACTTCTTTCTTCTACTGCTAATATCTACTTCTTTCTTCTACTGCTAATATCTATTTCTTTCTTCTACTGCTAATATCTACTTCTTTCTTCTACTGGTAATATCTACTTCTTTCTTCTACTCCTAATATCCACTTCTTTCTTCTACCGCTAATACCTACTTCTTTCTCCTACTTCTAATATCTACTTCTTTCTTCTACTTCTAATATCTACTTCTTTCTTCTACTTCTAATATCTACTTCTTTCTCCTACTTCTATTATCCACTTCTTTCTTCTACTGCTAATACCTACTTCTTTCTTCTACTGCTAATATCTACTTCTTTCTCCTACTTCTAATATCTACTTCTTTCTTCTACTGCTAATATCTACTTCTTTCTTCTACTGCTAATATCTACTTCTTTCTTCTACTGCTAATACCTACTTCTTTCTTCTACTTCTAATATCTACTTCTTTCTTCTACTTCTAATATCTACTTCTTTCTTCTACTGCTAATACCTACTTCTTTCTTCTACTTCTAATATCTACTTCTTTCTTCTACTTCTAATATCTACTTCTTTCTTCTGCTTCTAATATCTACATCTTTCTTCTATTCTAATATCTACTTCTTTCTCCTACTTCTATCTTCTACTTCTTTCTCCTACTTCTATCTTCTACTGCTAATATCTACTTCTTTCTTCTACTTATAGTATCTACTTGTTTCTTCTACTTCTAATACCTACTTCTTTCTTCTACTTCTAATATCTACTTCTTTCTCCTGCTTCTAATATCTACTTCTTTCTTCTACTTCTAATACCTACTTCTTTCTCCTACTTCTAATATCCACTTCTTTCTTCTACTGCTAATACCTACTTCTTTCTTCTACTTCTAATATCTACTTCTTTCTGCTACTTCTAATATCTACTTCTTTCTTCTACTTCTAATATCTACTTCTTTCTCCTACTTCTAATATCTACTTCTTTCTTCTACTTCTAATATCTACTTCTTTCTTCTACTTCTAATATCTACTTCTTTCTTCTACTTCTAATATCGACTTCTTTCTTCTACTTCTAATATTTACTTCTTTCTCCTGCTTCTAATATCTACTTCTTTCTTCTACTTCTAATATCTACTTCTTTCTCCTGCTTCTAATATCTACTTCTTTCTTCTACTTCTAATATCTACTTCTTTCTCCTGCTTCTAATATCTACTTCTTTCATCTACTTCTAGTATCTACTTCTTTCTTCTACTTCTAATATCTACTTCTTTCTTCTAACTTCTAATATCTACTTCTTTCTTCTACTTCTAATATCCATTTCTTTCTTCTACTTCTAATATCTACTTCTTTCTCCTACTTCTAATATCCACTTCTTTCTTCTACTGCTAATACCTACTTCTTTCTTCTACTGCTAATATCTACTTCTTACTTCTACTGCTAATATCTACTTCTTTCTTCTACTGCTAATATCTACTTCTTTCTTCTACTGCTAATATCTACTTCTTTCTTCTACTGCTAATACCTACTTCTTTCTTCTACTGCTAATATCTACTTCTTTCTTCTACTGCTAATATCTACTTCTTTCTTCTACTGCTAATATCTACTTCTTTCTTCTACTGCTAATATCTACTTTTTTCTTCTACTGCTAATATCTACTTCTTTCGTCTATTGCTAATATCTACTTCTTTCTTCTACTGCTAATATCTACTTCTTTCTTCTACTTCTAATATCTACTTCTTTCTTCTACTTCTAATATCTACTTCTTTCTTCTACTTCTAATATCTACTTCTTTCTCCTACTTCTATTATCCACTTCTTTCTTCTACTGCTAATACCTACTTCTTTCTTCTACTGCTAATATCTACTTTTTTCTTCTACTTCTAATATCTACTTCTTTCTTCTACTGCTAATATCTACTTCTTTCTTCTATTGCTAATATCTACTTCTTTCGTCTATTGCTAATATCTACTTCTTTCTTCTACTTCTAATATCTACTTCTTTCTTCTACTTCTAATATCTACTTCTTTCTTCTACTGCTAATATCTACTTCTTTCTTCTACTTCTAATATCCACTTCTTTCTTCTACCGCTAATACCTACTTCTTTCTCCTACTTCTAATATCCACTTCTTTCTTCTACTTCTAATATCTACTTCTTTCTTCTACTTCTAATATCTACTTCTTTCTTCTACTTCTAATATCTACTTCTTTCTCCTACTTCTATTATCCACTTCTTTCTTCTACTGCTAATACCTACTTCTTTCTTCTACTGCTAATATCTACTTCTTTCTCCTACTTCTAATATCTACTTCTTTCTTCTACTGCTAATATCTACTTCTTTCTTCTACTGCTAATATCTACTTCTTTCTTCTACTGCTAATATCTACTTCTTTCTTCTACTTCTAATATCTACTTCTTTCTTCTACTTCTAATATCTACTTCTTTCTTCTGCTTCTAATATCTACATCTTTCTTCTATTCTAATATCTACTTCTTTCTCCTACTTCTATCTTCTACTTCTTTCTCCTACTTCTATCTTCTACTGCTAATATCTACTTCTTTCTTCTACTTATAGTATCTACTTGTTTCTTCTACTTCTAATACCTACTTCTTTCTTCTACTTCTAATATCTACTTCTTTCTCCTGCTTCTAATATCTACTTCTTTCTTCTACTTCTAATACCTACTTCTTTCTCGTACTTCTAATATCCACTTCTTTCTTCTACTGCTAATACCTACTTCTTTCTTCTACTTCTAATATCTACTTCTTTCTGCTACTTCTAATATCTACTTCTTTCTTCTACTTCTAATATCTACTTCTTTCTCCTACTTCTAATATCTACTTCTTTCTTCTACTTCTAATATCTACTTCTTTCTTCTACTTCTAATATCTACTTCTTTCTTCTACTTCTAATATCGACTTCTTTCTTCTACTTCTAATATTTACTTCTTTCTCCTGCTTCTAATATCTACTTCTTTCTTCTACTTCTAATATCTACTTCTTTCTCCTGCTTCTAATATCTACTTCTACTTCTAATATCTACTTCTTTCTCCTGCTTCTAATATCTACTTCTTTCATCTACTTCTAGTATCTACTTCTTTCTTCTACTTCTAATATCTACTTCTTTTTTCTAACTTCTAATATCTACTTCTTTCTTCTACTTCTAATATCTACTTCTTTCTTCTACTTCTAATATCTACTTCTTTCTCCTACTTCTAATATCCACTTCTTTCTTCTACTGCTAATACCTACTTCTTTCTTCTACTGCTAATATCTACTTCTTACTTCTACTGCTAATATCTACTTCTTTCTTCTACTGCTAATATCTACTTTTTTCTTCTACTGCTAATATCTACTTCTTTCTTCTACTGCTAATACCTACTTCTTTCTTCTACTGCTAATATCTACTTCTTTCTTCTACTGCTAATATCTACTTCTTTCTTCTACTGCTAATATCTACTTCTTTCTTCTACTGCTTATACCTACTTCTTTCTTCTACTGCTAATATCTACTTCTTTCGTCTATTGCTAATATCTACTTCTTTCTTCTACTGCTAATATCTACTTCTTTCTTCTACTTCTAATATCTACTTCTTTCTTCTACTTCTAATATCTACTTCTTTCTTCAACTTCTAATATCTACTTCTTTCGTCTACTGCTAATATCTACTTCTTTCGTCTACTTCTAATATCCACTTCTTTCTTCTACCGCTAATACCTACTTCTTTCTCCTACTTCTAATATCCACTTCTTTCTTCTACTTCTAATATCTACTTCTTTCTTCTACTTCTAATATCTACTTCTTTCTCCTACTTCTATTATCCACTTCTTTCTTCTACTGCTAATACCTACTTCTTTCTTCTACTGCTAATATCTACTTCTTTCTCCTACTTCTAATATCTACTTCTTTCTTCTACTGCTAATATCTACTTCTTTCTTCTACTGCTAATATCCACTTCTTTCTTCTACTGCTAATACCTACTTCTTTCTCCTACTTCTAATATCCACTTCTTTCTTCTACTTCTAATATCTACTTCTTTCTTCTACTTCTAATATCTACTTCTGTCTTCTACTTCTAATATCTACTTCTTTCTTTTATTCTAATATCTACTTCTTTCTCCTACTTCTATCTTCTACTTCTTTCTCCTACTTCTATCTTCTACTGCTAATATCTACTTCTTTCTTCTACTTATAGTATCTACTTCTTTCTTCTACTTCTCATACCTACTTCTTTGTTCTACTTCTAATATCTACTTCTTTCTCGTGCTTCTAATATCTACTTCTTTCTTCTACTTCTAATACCTACTTCTTTCTCCTACTTCTAATATCCACTTCTTTCTTCTACTGCTAATACCTACTTCTTTCTTCTACTGCTAATATCTACTTCTTTCTCCTACTTCTAATATCTACTTCTTTCTTCTACTGCTAATATCTACTTCTTTCTTCTACTGCTAATATCCACTTCTTTCTTCTACCGCTAATACCTACTTCTTTCTCCTACTTCTAATATCCACTTCTTTCTTCTACTTCTAATATCTACTTCTTTCTTCTACTTCTAATATCTACTTCTTTCTTCTACTTCTAATATCTACTTCTTTCTTTTATTCTAATATCTACTTCTTTCTCCTACTTCTATCTTCTACTTCTTTCTCCTACTTCTATCTTCTACTGCTAATATCTACTTCTTTCTTCTACTTATAGTATCTACTTCTTTCTTCTACTTCTAATACCTACTTCTTTCTTCTACTTCTAATATCTACTTCTTTCTCCTGCTTCTAATATCTACTTCTTTCTTCTACTTCTAATATCTACTTCTTTCTCCTACTTCTAATATCTACTTCTTTCTTCTTTTTCTTCTTATATCTACTTCTTTCTCCTACTTCTAATATCTACTACTTTCTCCTACTTCTAATATCTACTTCTTTCTTCTACTTCTAATATCTACTTCTGTCTTCTACTTCTAATATCTACTTCTTTCTCCTACTTCTAATATCTACTTCTTTCTTCTTTTTCTTCTTATATCTACTTCTTTCTCCTACTTCTAATATCTACTTCTTTCTCCTACTTCTAATATCTACTTCTTTCTTCAACTTCTAATATCTACTTCTTTCTTCTACTTCTAATATCTACTTCTTTCTCCTACTTCTAATATCTACTTCTTCCTTCTACTTCTAATATCTACTTCTTTCTTCTACTTCTAATATCTACTTCTTTCTCCTACTTCTATCTTCTACTGCTAATATATTGTCTTTCTTCTACTTATAATATCTACCTCTTTCTTCAACTTCTAATATCTACTTCTTTCTTCTACTTCTAATATCTACTTCTTTCTTCTACTTCTAATATCTACTTCTTTCTTCTACTTCTAATATCTACTTCTTTCTCCTGCTTCTAATATCTACTTCTTTCTTCTACTTCTAATATCTACTTCTTTCTCCTGCTTCTAATATCTACTTCTTTCTTCTACTTCTAATATCTACTTCTTTCTCCTGCTTCTAATATCTACTTCTTTCGTCTACTTCTAATATCTACTTCTTTCTTCTACTTCTAATATCTACTTCTTTCTCCTGCTTCTAATATCTACTTCTTTCTTCTACTTCTAATATCTACTTCTTTCTTCTACTTTTATGAGTACTAATCAATTCTTATCAATTTTTTAAAATGTTTGCTTCCTGTAGACATATTTCAACAAGGTAACGGGCTCTATCTGCCCGTGGTTTTTCTTTCCTGACAATTTTGCCAGACAGTGACCTTACAGCCTATTCTGTGTGACATCCAACTGCCGTAGAACATTCATTGTGCACAACTTGCACACGAACCTCACGTTGTTAGCACATATCTGAGAAAGCTAGGTTGTAGTAGCCCCGCTCAATGGGCTCGCAACAACTGATATTTCTGTGTATGACTTAAACTATGTGTTGCATATCCTTTACAGGACATTGCTGTCAACATCAGCATCTTTCAGCTGATTGTTGATTTCTTGGCAAGATTTCGCTCAGTAGTTTGCCATTGCTTTCTGAGCGGCCGGCTCACATACCCCGTAAGTTACCGACGCGATTCGAACCACTGCTGATTCTCACCGCCGTCACGTTACTTACGAGAGTGTACGAGATTACGGAGAAAAGTCGCTAACTTCTAAGCCAGGAAGCCGGCCTATGTATGACTAACGGGTAGAAATGTAAGTATGACATAAGTGGCTTCATCACTTACAGGAAGCCATCTTTATTTTGTTCGGCCATTCCATTGCGTATTATACATTCCAGCATAGTTGTCTAGCCAGTTACTCTGTCATTATGTTCTCCGTAATTAATAGGTCGGCGTCGGTGACTTCGGGGATTCACAAAGTCCTGACATAGTGGGTCGAGGGCTCGAAATATGCCGCCGGAGATTTGGGAGCAGATCGCTTTGCGTTGATATCGATAGTATGAGAGTCGGCCGTTCAGAAAGCAATGACAAGCTACTAAACGTAAAATTGCGTAGTAAATCACAAGTTAATTTTATTTGCATCTCTTTTACATGACGTTGCAGTCAACCCTAATATTTTTTTAGGGGTGTTGCTTGTGATTTCTTGTCAAGTTTACATTCAGTAGTGTGCCATTGCTTTCTGAAAGACCACCACACATACCATTGTATGGAAATTAACGCAAGGTTGTATGCTGCCAAATTGCACGCAGCTGTGTTTCGAACTGCGTCCGTAACCACTTTGCCACATAGGCGGCAGTACATCACAAACAGCTTTACATGCAGGGGTTGATTGCAACGTGAAGGACATGCAAACAACATTTAACTTTCTTAGTTACAAGAATATAAACTTCACATATTTCACTCTTCGGTTAATGAAATATAAATATAAATTATATGTTTATTTGTTGAGTTGTGATCTTAATTATTTGAAATGGTTAACCATCAGTTTGTGTGTTTAGTTACTATGTACTCAACATAACTGTGTTTGTATATGTTAAAATTTAAACATCTCACAGTTAGCTTTCTGATTACTGAATACTGCTTTTCAGTACTTTGTTCAGTTTGCTGTAGCATACATTTCAAATAATTAGTGTCTTATTTCTTGACATTTAAACTAAACAAAGCTAATTTGTATAGGCATCATATTCCATTAGCCTTTCACGTGCAGAACGCCTACCCCACCCCTTTCACAATAGCAGTCTTTTAAAATGTCTCTCTGTCATACGCCAGACTTCTCGCCTCTGAATGTTGTCGTGAATAAATCATCTACGCCATCTTGAATCCATTTACATTGTGCTATTTCTCATCTCCGCACAAGGAGTACTCTTTTCTCCATGAGTATATTTTCTAGACTTTCCTGTATTTAACATGTCCATTACTTTATCATGATCTTCATCTTTGTTTGTCTTAATAACCAAAGTACTTCAGCATTAAGTTTTCTTGGGTAGATCTGTTTGTTCTCGTCTCCGTCCAGTGAATTTTAACTGATTCAGTGACGAACAAAAAGCAGTTTTGGACCAGGCACGGTACACTATCACATGAACAAGTATGATAATGTAAATTACCGGTCACTTAGTTTGGGGAAAATACCACGAAACAAAACAAATAACTCCTAGTATGGCGATTTATGCTACTAAAGAGAAATGTTGTTTGTCCATCAAGAATGATGATGATCATTTATTTCATCCAGTGGGGTTGAAAGTATGGAGCCGTGAGTTCTAAGATGGCTGATAAGACCTATGTTGGCTCGAAATGTTCTTTGACAATGTGGGCAAAGAATGCTTGATGTTCCAGGAGGAGGATCTCCTGCGGTGGTTTTTCTGTCCAGCCTTTTCTTCACAGCTCTTGCAGTCCTGGTTGCTTCACAAGTGACTGCACCCTTATGTAATGATGTACGCCACGAATTACGGTCTTTAGCAGTAGTCTCCCAGGTGTCAAGATGAATTCCAAAAGCTTTCAGTGAGATTTTCAGAGTGTATGTAGGGTGTTTCCTCTGGCCGCCTTGGGGGCTTTTACCACAACGCAGCTCGCCGTAAAAAACATGTCTAGGGAGCCTGTGATCTGGCATACGAGTTAAGTGACCAGCCCAGAGAATCTGATTTTTCATTAGGAGAGCGTGGATACTGGGCATGGACGCTCTTTCTAGAACTTCAGTGTCTGGGATCTTGTCTTGCCATTTAATCTTCAATAGCTTCCTAAGGCAGACTGTGTGGAAGTGGTTTAATTTCCTAGCGTGTCGCTGATAAACAGTCCATGCCTAAGGAGAAATAAATATATGTTAATGAGGAAAATTTGGAGGTGGTGGCAAATTTCGAATATCATGGGTCTTTGATTACCAACAACGGTGACACAATGAAAGAAAGTAAAAGACGAATATCTATTGCTCTTCAAAGACTAAAGCAACTGAATACATTGTGGAGTGGGACAGATAGAACTACGCAAATTAGATCTTTAAGAGCATGCATCTTTCCAATTGCAACATACGCCTGTGAGACCTGGACACTTACTAAACAAGCTGAGCAGCGCATTTGAATATAAATGACATATTCAAGTTCTAAGAATGTCTTGGATAAAGAAAATAACGGGACGCAGAGGTGTTTCCAAGGCACCAGGGCTGGGTTCTATACTGGCCAAGACCTATTGACGCGTCCTCGCCGAACGTCCTGGGCAACAGGTCCCTTTGGGGTCCTGGCTAAAGTCAGTAGGATCGTTGATTCCTCCGAATTCGGAGAGTGTCTGCCTGCAAGGCGAGGAACCACCAGTCTGCACACCAATAAGCCAGACATGGGACAACGGATACTCACGCAAACCTCAGGTCCTGTATGACATTACACTGATGTTGGACAATAGGATGTCTTCATCCGACAGGACTTCGCGCTGGAGTTCACAGCCAGCGAACACAAGCAAGCAAGGAAATAACAAATGCATCCATACTTCAAGAGCTGAATATTGAAGAAGGTTGGCTATTAAAGACGATAAAACAAAGAAAATTGAATTATTTTGGTCACTTGAAACGTCACGAAAGTTTGGAGAGAACAATAATGGAGGGGTATATGCCTAGGAAGAGAGGAAGAGGAAGGCCAAAGAGAAGATGGGTGCAAGATGTGGCGGATAATCTTCAGATGAGTGTATCGGACGCGGGACATCTTGCTTATGATCGAGAGGTTTTCCGTAAGGTTGTTATCGGAGCGAGGTTCTGCAAAGGACATGCTGCTGAATGAAATGATGGCGATATATCGCCCTTCTGTCGAAATGGGGAGTCACATTTGGCGATACACTATCCTTCGGCAGTGAATCAGTTAATACTCTTATGCAACATTTTCATATGAAGACAGCTATGTGCGTTTTAGCTGAGTTGTTAAATAATCCATGATTCGCGCACATAGGTGGCCACCGACAATGGTATTCTCTTAGTGTCCTGAACTATGGTTAGTCTTCTTTTTCTTATAGCCCATGCCATGTGGCGTTGATGGTCATGTCTGTCCACAGTCTCCTGTCTCTCGCACTGCCATCATTTCTGATACCGTTGTTCCTCCATGCCATGATGTTAAACTATCCAACATCTTCTCTTTTTGTTTCCTCGTGCCTCTCCTTCCTTCCAACTTTCTTGTTGTGATGATATATTTTAGCTTTCCTCTTCCCATGGCATGACGAAAGAAAATGAATTGTCTTCTAATGCGAGTAGACAATTCTCTGTGTGAGTTACATTCTTTCGTGATATCTGCATTGCTCTTTCTATCCATCCACGGTGTTCTTATAATTCTTCTGTAAAACTACATCTCTCAACTTCCACACAATTCCTCGCTTGTCTAATAATTATCCATGATCCACTTCCATACATCTGGATTGGCTCACTATTGCTCTTAGGTTTGCTTAGTCACTGAAAAATAAATGTTTGTTTTTTTTAATGCGTCACCCACAATTTATACACAACGCACAAGCTGATATGTTTAGTTTCACTCTTCAGTTACTAGAATGCAGACTGAACATATTTAAATTCTCTGTCGTAGAATATACACCGCACAGTAATATGAAATGGGATTCAATCAACTCTAACAAAGCAACCCGATGATTTGGATTTCTCCGATGACACTGCACGCCTGTCACACACACGAAATCAAATGCAGGCTAAACTAAACAACACTTGAAGAGATGTCACAACAATTAGGCATAAAAATGGATAGTTGAAAGGCACAGATAATGAGATGAAACCAAGCAAATAACAACCTAATCTCCCTTGGTGAAACCTCACACCAGGCGGAATCACACCACCGGGAAGGTTAACCCGGTCAACAAATGCCCGCGGAAGTAAGATGTGTCGACCTAACGGCGCAAGGACCTAGCTTTGCTGCAAACAAGCATAACGTAATGACGTCCAAAAAAAAAAAAACTATCCGGATGAACGCAGAAGAAGAAGATACACCTATTTGGGAACCATTGTAGACAAAAGATTGAGAAGCAGACAAAGATGTTAAAATAAAAATTAAAAATTAAAACATTCAAAAGGAGCTTTCATAACGCTATAAACCTTCTGGAAGTAAAAAGAAGTTAAACTTGGAGCCAAACTTTGAATGTTTAACTCCAATGTTTAATCGATGATACTGTATGGTCAGAAACACTGAGAACAACTAAAAGAATTACTAATGAACTACACACATTTACTAATGAACTACACACATTTGCTAATTGGGGCCTGCACAGAATAGTGGGAATAAATTTATGTGACAGAATAACAAAACGTAGAGCCCATGGAGAGAAGTAAAAAAAATACATTCTCGTGAACCAAAAGGTCAGGAAAAGATGCTGGCGCTGGATAGGACACATATTGAGAAAAACCAAGAGCAATGTAACTAGACAGTCTCTGGTCTGGAACCTACAAGGCAAACAAAATAGATTATTGCATATCATTTAAGGACGTCGCAGTAAACCCCAGCATTTTTATTGTTTGTGATTTCTTGGCAAGTTTACGCTCAGTAGTTTGCCATTGCTTTCTGAATGACCAGCATACATACCATTGTATGAAACCAACGTAAGGCTGTCTGTTTCCAAATCACCCGCAGCTGTGTTTCGAACGCGGTATGCGGGATTACGAATTGCTTTTGTAACACCTTCGTCACAACCATGGAAACGAAATAGCGGAAGACATAAAAACACACGAAGAAGAGAATTACAGACAGAAGTGAATAAATCTAGGAGGACATGGATGGAGCTGCAGGAAACAGCACAAGATAGGACGGTTTGGATTGGTTGACGGCCTAGGCCCGAATGCGAAATAAATAACAGTAGAAGAAGAATATAACAGTGAAATATCAGGTATGTGTACCCGGAGATTGGAACAAGAATTACCATTGCGAAGGTAGCCTTTTGCAAGATGAAAAACATACTGACTAATAAAAAGATATCAATTGAAACGAGAAAAAGAGTGTTGAAGTGCTACATATAACCTGTACTTTTGTATGGATGTGAAGCTTGGACAATGAGCAGACAAGCTGAAAAACATCTGATGGCTGTGGAAATGTGGTTTCTGAGGAAAATGCAAAGAATACCATGAACAAACAGAAAAACCAATGAACAAGTCCTTCAAGAAACAAATGAAGATCGTAAACTGATTAGAGTCATTAGGCGTAGACAGTCAAATTTTTTGGGCATGTTATGAGAAGAAATGAATTGGAGAACTTGGTGACAACTGGCAAGACCGAAGGGAAGAGACCAAGGGGAAGATCGAGAAGTAAATACCTGGGTGGCTTGGCCACATGGCATGGTCGAGACAGGAACATGGAGCTGATCCACGACTCTGGTGATCGAGTGAGATGGCAGAACATGACCGCTCACGCTTACCGGCATGGCCCATGATGGATGGTACCCGGAGATGATGCAGAAAGCGTGCAATTATTCTCATCCGATCGTTGTTTTAATGTGGTTTGTGTTCAGGCGGTGAATGGTGACATTTATTTGCCACGACGGTTTATTTGCCATTGACTGGGTACATGTGTGGTTAACGTGTTGATATTATCACCAGAAATGAAAACTGTGTAGATGATCCCAAGTGACTACAGCTGGAAATGATTGGATGGTTTTGTTCTGTTGTGCTCTTTTTATTGCGCATTAGTTTCATTGAGCTCTGCAAACGTCCGTAGATGTCCCAGTTTCAACACGATGACTCATCATCACCACCATCATCATCATATGCCATGCCGGTACGCGTGGCCGGTTATGTTTCGCCATCTCGCACGATCACCAGTTTCGTCGATCAGCTCCGTGTTCTTGTCTCGACCATGCCACGTGGCCAAGCCATCCAGATATTCACTTATCTGCCTTCCACTTGCTCTTTTTCCCTTAATCGTGCCAGTTTTCAGCAAGTTCTCTAATTTATTTCTTCTTCTAATGTATCCAAAAATGTTGACTGTCTATGTCTAATTTCTCTAATCAGTTTACGATTCTCATTTGCTTTTTGTAAAACTTGACGATTGGTGTTTCTGTTTGCCACTTGATGACTAGTGCAATCAACATGGCGGTGGATTTTTTCGTGATTTCTTTGAAAATTTACGTCCTGTAGTTTGCCATTGCTTTATGAACGATCGGAACTCACACGATTAAACGAAAACCAGCGCAAGGCGGCCTGCTTCCCGCAGCCGTGTTTCGAACGCGGTATGCGGAATTAAGAATAGCGTTGGTAATCCCTCCACCTCAGCAAAGACGTTAAGGTACACATTAAATACGAATCATCATCATCATCACCACCACCATCACCATTATCATCAAGTGCCATGCCGAGTGGTGCCGAAAATCATATATCCAACTCTGTTATCTGGATAAGTCCTATTGTTGATCGTTTCCGTGTCATTCTGTCCATCCTTTATGCATGTCTCCATCTCTCCGTCTCTCTGTTATTCAGCAGCGAATGTCGTCGCGGTTGTCCCAAAAAAAAAAGTGTCAAGACCGTGTCGTCTCATATTGGGACCACAAATGTCGATTGTCATGTCCTGATGTCGGTAATAAAATGTCATTGTGAATGTGCCTCTTGCCGTACTTGGGTATTGGTTATCTTAGCTTTCCTCAAGATTCCTAGCATCATATTTCTGTTGCATCTGTTATCTTTCGACTCTGGGCATTCAATATTCGTGACTCACGAAATCACAATAGAGTGAATAGCATGTTCTCTTCAGCTAGAAGAAGAAGAAGAAGCAGCAGCAGCAGCAGCAGCAGCAGCAGCAGCAGCAGCAGCAGAAGCTGAAGCTGAAGAAGAAGAAGAATGTTATAGTGTACAATAATTTCAGTGGAAAAAAGTATCAATGCAATGTCAGGCATCCGTAGAGAGATGCAATTGTCTGACATAGTTTAGGTATTTAAGCGAATACATTGTTGCCCTTTAAAGAGTACACCTGCGACATGATAAATAGTTTTATAGAAGTCAAATCCTGGCTAGTCACGGGTATGCCACATAAAACACGAATTCAAGACAAGCTCGAGGCTTGGGAAGTGGCGGGAGCTAGCAGACTACAATTCACGGTCTATGTTTAATTAAGGGACAGAACAGTTATCGCGTGAACACCAGACATTGGTTGGTTGTTTTAATTGGTTGGTTGGTTGTGGATCATCTAGAACAGTGGTTTTCAACCAGTGAAGAATTAAGATTATTTCAAGATCGCATTAATACAAGAACAAGTTACTTGATATTCTTTTTCCCTCTAAACTTTACGATTCTGTACTTCTCACCAACTACAATGTAATATACAAGTAAATGGGGAAATTCTTCAACAATTGAATCGGTACAATTATCTCGGAACTGTCATAACATCTGTCTGCCTTGAAGAGATTAGAACAAGAATCGCCATGGCGAAAGTAGCCTTTAGTAAAATGAAAAACATTCTGACCAATAAAAAGATGTCAATTAAAACGAGAAAAAGAGTGTTGAGGGGATACATAGAGCCTGTTCTTTTGTATGGATGTGAAACTTGGACAATGAGCAGTAAAGCTGAATAGCATCTGATGCCTCCTGAAATGTGGTTTCTGAGGAAAATGCAAAGAATACCATGTACAGACAGAAAAATTAATGACCAAGTACTACAGGAGACAAATGACAATCGTAAACTGATTAGAGAAATTAGACGTAGACAGTCACATTTTTTTGGACATGTTATGAGAAGAAATGGATTGGAGAACTTAGTGATAACTGGCAAGATCGAAGGGAACAGACCAAGAGGAAGACCGAGAGGAAAATACCTGGATGGCTTGGCACATGGCATGGACGAGACAGGAACACTGAGCTGATCCACGACTCTGGTGATCGAGTGAAATGGCGAGTCATGACCGCCCACGCTTTCTGGCATGGCACATGATTGATTGATTGATAGATGTCTAGACTTGTTCTAGTATGTGTTATTAAATTTAGCTTCCATTTTTATGTATACTATGTAAGGGTGGGGAGGGGGATTTATAGGGAGGAAATTCGAAAGGAGGGGGGGGGGGGGTGAACATGTGGTAAAGGCAGGCATGGACCAAAAAAGGTTGAGAACCACTGATCTAAAGACTGTCAATTCTAACTTATAAATCCAATGCGTTGGAGTTCAGGTCGACGTAGCGCTGGGGTTTAGATCGACTTGGTGCTGGAGTTTAGGCTTCTTAGCGCTGGGGTTCAGGTCGTCTTAGCTCTAGGGTTCAGGTCGTCTTAGCTCTAGGGTGCAGGTCGTCTTAGCTCTAGGGTTCAGGTCGTCTTAGCTCTAGGGTTCAGGTCGTCTTACCGCTGGAAGTTAAGTCGTCTTACCACTGGAGTTCAGGTCGTCTTACCGCTGGGGTTCAGGTAGTCTTAGCGCTGGGGTTCAGGTCGCTTCAGGACTAGGGTTCAGGTCGTCTTACCGCTGGGGTTCAGGTCGTCTTACCGCTGGGGTTCAGGTAGTCTTACCACTGGGGTTCAGGTAGTCTTACCGCTGGGGTTCAGGTAGTCTTACCGCTGGGGTTGAGGTAGTCTTAGAGCTGGGGTTCAGGTCGTCTTAGCTCTAGGGTTCAGGTCGTCTTAGCTCTAGGGTTCAGGTCGTCTTAGTGCTGGGGTTCAGGTCATATTAGTGCTGGGGTTCAGGTCGTCTTACCGCTGGGATTCAGGTCGTCTTAGCGCTGGGGTTCAGGTCGTCTTAGCACTGGGGTTCAGGTCGTCTTACCGCTGGGGTTCAGATAGTCTTAGCGCTGGGGTTCATGTCGTTATAGCGCTGGAGTTCATGTCGTCATAGCGCTGGAGTTCAAATCGCCTTAGCGAATATCAATCTCCACTGGGATTGCGTTGCATAATTGCCATTTCCCTCCCAAAGTCCACAAGCCACTGGAACTTCTCACGTACAATGAAGCGTGTTATAACGTAACCAGGTCATGATTCAGCACAAACCACAAGGACTGGTCGAGATGAGGCCTGGGTTGGTAACGATTCTTGCGAACCAAGCTTTCCCGGGGACTTAGACCAACTGTAAGCCAGTGCATGTGGTTTGAGCGTTACAGTTCATAGTTTTCCAGGGGAATGACAACCAACCAACCAATGCACCCGCCTCACCAACTAACCGATCAACCAAGAAATTATATAACTACTAAAGCAAGAAAACAACCAACCAAGCAACCAACTAACCAAACAATCAACAAAGAAACCAACTATCCAAGTAAGCAAACAACGCACCCACCGATCAACTAACCAATCAACCAAGAAATTAAATAACCAACAAAGCAAGCAAACAACCAACCAAGTAACCAAGCTACCAACTAACCAAATAACCAACCAAGCAACCAAGAAACCAAGCAACCAACTAACCAAATAACCAACCAAGCAACCAACTAACCAAATAACCAACCAGGCAACCAAGCAACCAACAAACCAACCAACTAACCAAACAACCAACCAAGCAACCAACAAACCAACCAACTAACCAAACAACCAACCAAGCAACCAAGCAACCAAATAACCAAATAACCAACCAAGCAACCAACAAACCAACTAACTAACCAAACAACCAACCAAGCAACCAACTAACAAAATAAGCAACCAAGAAACCAAGCAACCAACTAACCAAATAACCAACCAAGCAACCAAGCAACCAACAAACCAACCAACTAACCAACCAAGCAACCAACCAAGCTACCAACCAATCAAGCAACCAACTAACCAAAGAACCAACAACCAAGCAACCAACTAACAAAGTAAACAACCAACCAAAACACCCACCGACCAACTAACCAACCAACAAGAAATTAAATAACCAACCAATCAACCAGCCAAGCAACTAACTAACTAACCAACAAACCAACCAACCATGCAAGTAACAACATCTATAACGTCTATAACTATAATACGCAACATCTATAACAGTGTTCAATGCATACAAAAGATCATTCCTATCAGCCATATGCAAACGTGTTTAAGAACCCCGTTCAATCTAACCGGTGCGTTTTCTTTTCATTTGAGCCCTTTGAAGATTCCTTTTTCACTTTATTATTTTGTTTTTCAATTGAGCTTGGATGTTAGGAGTACGTGACTGGCAGATACAGCCCATTCCCCTCTCTGTCTAGTCGGCGTGCGGACAAAGAAATTGCGCACTCGTGTACTCACGCTGTCATTCAGCCAGATTTGATGGCTGCGGAGATTACCCCAGGCCTGATGTAGGCACGTGCTCCGACCGTCATCCCCCATTATATCTACTTATACAGCGCCACGTGTTTGTTTTACTGCCTGGCTAGTGGGATATGGTTCGTGTTTGTGTGAGATGTGCTGACTTTTCTTTGGCGCTCATGTTATACTCATCGAATGCTGTCATTTTTCGACTGCTGTCATTATCATTGTCGATATTTGATAGTATTGTCATCGACTGCTGTCATTATCATTGTCGATATTTGACAGTATTATCATCGACTGCTGTCATCATCATTGTCAACCATAATTAATATTATTATCTACTGCTGTCATTATTATTACAAATTACTGTAATTATAATCAACCCGGGAACTCAGGGTAATTAAAAATATCTCTCTGCTCCGACAGGTATTCGAACTACTGATAACTGAGATAGCATTTCATCTTGCTAGCCGCACTTCCGGAGGATATACATCTATCATAAATGGAAAATGGAATCCGAAGTCTGAGACACTGATCTGTGAGTTAAATGTGTACATTATTGTCCTTTACAGTGTAAACATACGAATTAATAATAATAATAATAATAATAATAATAATAATAATAATAATAATAATGCCGTGTAGTGTGCGGTATTGAGGAGCGTCTGGTCGAGTTGGTAGAATGCCGGATTCTCCTTCGGGAGACCCGGGTTTGAATCCTCAGTAAGGTGTTGAGGTTTTTTCTGTTGGGGACACAAAGAAAACTCTAACCTGCAAAGTTCGCGGTGACTGCACTAGACAGGCGCCTTAATTCCTCAGGCACAGGACCCCCAGCCATAGACCGCAAGAAACTATATTGGCAGTAAATGGCAGTTTTGTTTGTTTGTTTTGATAGTGACAGAGTGCGGTATTTAGCAGGGAAAGTATACTAATACCTGGCTAGGTTAACGTAGCGAGATGCCGTTGTCACGTCGGCATCGTTTCAGTATTTATGTGGTACATTGTCCTCTAAAGTGTAAACCTGCGACATGATCAATAGTCTTATAGAAGTGAACTCCTGGCTAGTCACGGACTTGCGACATACAAGACGACCTCAAGGCAAGTTGGCGGCTTGGGAAGTGGCTGGTGCGAGTAGAATACAATTAATCTTCTCCGTGTAACTAGCAGACAGAAAGTTATTACATGACCAACACTAGACATTGGTTGGTTGGTTGGTTGGTTGTGAATTATCTAGAAGGCTACAAGTTTTACATCTTACGTTAGATGAATTAGAGTTAATGTTGTCTGAAGATTGAGACCGGCTTGTATCTGCAGCACAAGCCATACGGCTTGACTGAAACTAGAGCTGAGTTGATGATGTTTCCTCCTTGCCAACCCTGAGACTAGACCTGGGTTGATGATGTTTCCTCCTTGCCAACCCTGAGACTAGACCTGGATTGATGATGTTTCCTCCTTGCCAACCCTGAGAATAGACCTGGTTGATGATGTTTTCTCCATGCCAACATTGAAACTAGATCTGGGTTGATGATGTTTCCTCCATGCCAACCCTGAGACTAGACCTGGGTTGATGATGTTTCCTTCTTGCCAACCCTGAGGCTAGACCTGGATTGATGATGTTTCCTCCTTGCCAACCCTGAGACTAGACCTGGTTGATGATGTTTCCTCCATGCCAACATTGAAACTAGACCTGGGTTGATGATGTTTCCTCCATGCCAACCCTGAGACTAGACCTGGGTTGATGATGTTTCCTCAATGCCAACCCTGAGACTAGACCTGGGTTGATGATGTTTCCTTCTTGCCAACCCTGAAACTAGACCTGGGTTGAAGGTGTTTCCTGCATGCCAACCCTGAAACTAGAAATGGGTTGGTTATGTTTCCTCCATGCCAACCCTGCTCGGGGCTTAGACCTGCCGGAAGGCCGGTGCGTGGGATTTAAGAGTTACAGCTCATAGTCTTCCAGGAGATTCATAACCAACAAAGCAAACAATCAGTCAGCCAGCCAACCATCCAACCAACCCACGACCCTAACAACCAACCCACGAACCCACCCACCAACCATCCAACAAACCAACCACCATAACAACCAATCCACGAACCCACCTACCAACCAACCAACCAATCCATCCACCCACCAACCCACTAATCAACCAACCAACCAACAAACAACTAACCAACCAACCAATCCATCCACCCACCAACCCACTAATCAACCAACCAACCAACTAACCAACAAACAACTAACCAACCAACCCACCCACTAATGAACCAATCCTCCCACCTACCCAGTAATCACTAACCAACAAACCACCCACCCAACAACCCATTAATCAACCAACCAACCCATAAATCCACTAATGAATCAATCCACACACCCACCCAATAACAAAAATCAAACCAACTGAACCCACTCTATTTACACTGCCATTCGTGTCAGCCATACACGTGCGTGTTTAAGAACCCTCTTCAATCTAACTGCCGTATTTTCTTTTCATTTGAGCCTATTGAAGTTTTCTTTTGATTTTATTATTGTGTTTTTGAAGTGAGCCCTGATGTTAGGAGTACGTGACTGGCAGATACAGCCCATTCCCCTCTCTGTCTAGTCGGCGTGCGGACTAAGAAACCGCGCACTCGTGTACTCACGCTGTTATTCAGCCAGATTTGATGGCGGCGGCGATTACCCCAGGCCAGATGTAGGCATGTGCTCCGACCGTCAGCCCCATTCTATCTACTTATGTAGCGCCACGTGTTTGTTTTACTGCCTGGGTAGTGGGATATGGTTCGTGTTTGAGTGAGATGTGCTGACTTTTCTTTATCGCACCTGTCAATATTGCTATCGACTCCTGGCATTATCATTATTGAACCCCCCTCCACCCTCCCGCTCCCCAGTCTCTAACATCATCGCTCCCGTGTGTTGCCGGGGCCCATAAGGGAAGAAAAGAATAGCAACACTGTAGCCTACCACGCATGTCGTAAGAGGCGACTCAGCAGGCTTGATGGTTCCGTCGCCCTGCTACTGAGTGAGTGCGTGGCGCGACACTGTGAGCTGTGAGTTTCGTGTGAAATGCTTTTGAATCTGCCCGAGGTTTTTTTGGAACGTGACTGCATGTTCGGAGCGATGGTTAATGGCTATGTCCCAGAGTTGACCGGTTTTTGCCTTATGCAGAAATGCGTGGCTGCTGGGCTTCTGGTCGACTGCCACTGCCATCAGCGATGAACTGTATTTTCGTGGACTGTGTAGGTGAACATCTAGGAAACATCCAGATGGGAAAATGACTGCCGATTCCATCAGAGATGAACTGGGTGTTTCGTTGGGGACTATTGTGTTGACATTCTGGCGGCGGCATTATGCACAGTGTATCTGTGCGGGCTGTTGTTTGTCGAGACTCGAGACTCCTGTCTTTTCCACTTTTCACATTGGGCAGTGGGGAGCATTTTGTGCGATATTCACTGGCACAGGAACGCAGCATAATGGGGACAACCCGTTGCTATGAGGATGGAACTACGATTAACTAACTAAATAATTAACTAACTAACTAACTAACTAACTAACTAACTAACATCATCGACTATTTATCAGCATCACTGTCGACTCTCACTGTCAGTGTCGATCATATTGTCCAGTTGATTGGAGGGAGGCTATAGACCCGAACACCACTGCGGACATGAGCTTGGCACAGACGAGCAGACTACAATCGACAGGCTCAGAATAGGACATTGTAGACTCAGAGCATATCTGCACTGATTTAGACACACCTGTAATGGCTCAGACACACCTCCACAGATTCAGACACACCACCACAGACTCAGACACACCACCACAGACTCAGACAGACACCACAGACCCTTGCGCACCTCCACAGACGCAAACACACCGCCTCTGACTCAGACACACCTCTACAGACTCAGACACACTTCCACAGACTCAAACAGACTACCACGGACTCAGACACACCTCCACAGACGCAGATACACTTCCACAGCCTCAGACACACACCCACCCACTCAGACATATCTGCAATGACTCAAACACACCTCCACTGACTCAGACACACATCCACTGGCTTAGACACACCTCTACTGACTCAGACATACCACCGCTGACTTGGGATACACCACCACTGACTCATGACACACCTCACCGACTCTGCCATTTGCAACTATGAAGCACCCAAACACGCCCTAGGGTATATCATACAAGAGTTCCCTGACTTCTCCAGGTAGAGCGAGGACATCAGACCCGCAGGAACGATGCTTAGATACAATCCCTGGGGCATCACTGAAAGCCGCAAGTGAACTGTCCTGCCCGTGATATGTGAATAGACTCATGGCAAACATTGATCGATGATGAAGAAGCAGAACTGCTATCTTTAGCATCATTGACCTTTTTCTTATTGATCATTTCTATTGACCGTTTTATTTAATCATCGTCTACTGATGCAATAAGCAGTGCCGACTGTCTCCATTGACTCTGTTATTATCAGCCTTGAAGTCGCCGTTATCATTGACTCTGTTATTACCAGCCTTGAAGTTATCACCGCTGTTATCATTTACTATGTTATTACTGGCATTGGAGCCGTTGTAATCATTGACTCTGTTATTATCGCTTCTGACGCTGTTATTATATATACTGAAGAACATTAAAAACGCACTGCTATTACTGATGCCACGAAACTGGAAAAAAATGTGCGAATGCAACATATAAGATTCAACCCAGCGGTTTGTGTACGGACTAATGAAAACAATGAAATGTACACGTGCAATACAAACTCCAACAGCTACGACCCTGAAAATGTGTGCTATTTGTGGCAGTATATTCGGTATAAAAAGGTCGTTGAAACAAAACGCCCAGTAAGCATGTGCTTGAAATGCCACGACTATCTGAAAACGACCGTCAAAGAGCCATTAATATATTGGAGACCGGAATAAGCTCGCAGATCATTGCTAGAAGAATGAATTGCTACTACATCACTATTGTACGTCTAACAGTGAAAGTTACGGAACCACAGGTAGTGCCCAGGATGGAATTCAGAGTGGCCAACCACGAGTTACTACCCCTGCTCGAGATCGTCATAGTGTGCCGAGTCACCTAGGGAATCGTTTTCTCTCGACAAGTAAAATAGCCAGGCATTAGTGGGTAGACGTGAAGACGTCTCTAGCATGACAGTCATACGACGACTTAGAGATACAGGCCTTACTGCAATACGACCTTCTGTTGGGCCATACTTGACTCTCAGACATCGTCTCAGATCCTGCAATGGACAGAGCAACATGACAGATGAACTAGACTGCAGTCTAATGCTGTTCAATTCACAGACGAGAACAGATTCAACCTACCTTTTGCTGATGGACGTATGTGGATTTGGCGATGGTGTGGAGAGAGATTTGCAGATTGCTGTGTATGTCAGCACAACCGTTTTGGAGGTGCCAGTAGTCACATTTTGGAGGCTTCAGTTTTCACAATCGCTTGCATCTTCACGTCTTTCGTGGAAATGTTGATGCTGTGAAATATCGCAATGAGGTTCTGGATGCATTGGTTGTTTCTGCGTCCACAAATTATCCAGACTTGCAGCTTCTCCAGCAGGATAAAGCACGTATGCACACCACACGCATTACGCAGCCATATCTACAGCAGCAGAACATTGTGGCGATTGATAGGCCTGCCCTATCACCAGATATGCCCCTTTGGAACATCTGTGGGATAAGCTTGGACGCAGAGTCTACAGGCGAGGTTCTGCAGCTATTCTACAACAGCTCGAAGTTGCCCTTACACGTGAACGGGGCATGATTCCCGGGAATTTCCTCCAGAGATGTTTGCGTTCCAATCGGAGCCGCTGCAAGCTTGCTTACGCGGTGGACATATCAGATATTGAGAGTTGTGTGAATGAATTTTGTAATTGGTTGCATTTTTGAGTTTTCTACCTTGGCTGCACAGACGAAATGAATTTTATAACAATAAAATGTAAAAGTTAATGACCAGCATGGATTCATAGAAAGATGAATAAAGATTCCAAATATCTAAATTTGTAAACACTTACATTTACATTACCGGTCTCTATGGCTAAGGGCTTGCGAACGCGGTTTGTGAGCCTGTATACCCGGGTTTGAAATTCAGCTGTGCTGGTTTTCTAAAAAGGTATAGGAGCCGGTCGTTCAGAAAGCAATGGCAAACTACTGAACGTGTAAATTTGCCCAGGAGTCACGAACAGCGAAAATGCTGGGGTTGACTGCTACGTCCTGTGAAGGACATATGGTACGCATTTTTTTAAAAATATTTACATTTCACACTCTGTTCGTGGATTAAACAGGTGGTGCGTTTTTAATGTACTTTGGTATTTTTTACTTTGTTATTATCACCCTCGAAACTGTTGTTGTAATTGACTGTTGTTATTATCAACTTTTACGATGTTGTTATCATTGACTCTGTTATTATCGTCCATGAAGCTGTTGTTATCATTGACAGAATTTGTACTACTTTCTTACATTTTAACAGTTCATTCATAGTTGTTTATCTTGAATGAGGTGGTAGTAGTAGTAGTAGTAGTAGTAGTAGTAGTAGTAGTAGTAATAGTAGTAGTAGTAGTAGTAGTAATAGTAGTAGTAGTAGTAGTAGTAGTAGTAGTAGTAGTAGTAGTAGTAGTAGTAGTATACGTAGTAGTAGTAGTAGTGGTGGTTGTGGTGGTGGTCGTGGTGGTCGTGGTTTGTAGTAGTAGTAGTAGTGGGTAGTAGCAGCAGCAGCAGCAGCAGCAGTAGTAGTAGTAGTAGTAGTAGTAGTAGTAGTAGTAGTAGTAGTAGTAGTAGTAGTAGTAGTAGTAGTAGTAGTAGTAGTAGAAGAAGAAGAAGAAGAAAAAGATGATGATGATGATGATGATGATGATGATGATGATGATGATGAATGTTTAGAAAAGTATGTTCTTTAATGAATCATAAAAGAATGCACTATCTGTCACATTGATAATATATCCATCTCCACATTAGGAGAAATATTGAATGGGAATCTGGAAATCAATATCTTTATATTTTGTCTCCTGGTTATCTAAGATTGTGATAGACATTACCAGTCTTGTTTTCAGAAACTCTTCACAATGCAAGCTTGAATTATGTTATTCATCAAATGGCTCGTTTTGACCACCTTTAAATCATAACGGTAAGCTTAAATTGTATTATTCATCAAAAGTCTCGTTATAACAAATTCTAATCCACAACTCAAACTTGAATTGTTTCTTCAAATGTCTCACTGTAACGACAAACTAATAAAACAACCTAGGATTGTATTATTATTCATTACCAATTTTCCTTTAACAAATTCCAGTTAACAAAACAAGCTGGAATGTTACTAAAATATCGCAGTTCTCGGTGAACAATCTTGTTATTTAAAATGTTGGTTGCATGACCTTTACAAGATGTAATTAAACCAAGCAGTTTTAATTTTTCATCACCAATCTTGCTTTAAGAAACTAATTAACGAAACTAGCCTGAACTGTGTTATTCATCACCAATATTGTTGTAAGAAACTATTTAACGAAACAAGCCAAGACTGCGCCAATCGTCACCAATCTTTTTGTAAAAAACGAATTACAAAGTAAGCAAGAACTGCGTTAATCATCACCAATCTTGTAAGAAACTAACTAACGAAACAAATTAAGATTGTGTTATTCATCACCAATATTGTTGTACTAAACTAATTAACGAAACAAGCCAGGACAACGTTAGTCGTCACCAGTCTTGTTGTAAGAAACTAATTAACCAAACAGTTATAACTGCGTTAATCGTTACCAATCTTATTGAAAGAAACTAACTAACGAAACAATCTAGGATTGTTATTCATCACCTATCTTTTTGTAAGAAACTAATTAACGAAATAAGCCAGGACTGCGTTAAGCATCACCAATCTTGTTGTAAAAAACTAATTAACGATGCAAGCTAAAATTGTGTTATTCATCATCAATCGCGTCTTAAGAAACGCTAATTAACGAAGTAGGATATAATCAATATTCTTCGTCTTGCACCCTGGGTTTCCATATTTCCCAAACGCAAATTCTTGCTGGAGAATTGAAGAACACCACTCCACTCAATGGAAGCAGTTCTGATTCCGTGCAGCCAGAAATGGGAATGAAGTTAATTCCATTTTCCATTTGATGATGTCTCAATCAACACCGGCATTTATTGGCTGTTTGAGATGTTCTAGTTAATTTTACGTTCAATAGTCAGCAATAGCTTTCTGAACGGCAGATGCTCATCCCAGTGTAAAATATCAACGTAAAACAACCTGTTCAGAAATGAGAAGGAAAATCTTAAAAATTGAAAACACCAGTCGAGTCTATTGGAGGAACACCCAAGCTGCTTGGTTATGCAGATGATATAGATATTATAGGGCAAAGTGAACAAAAGACATTAGAAATATTGACTCACTTAAAGGAAAAAGCCCAACAGATGGGGCTGGTTATCAACCAAGATAAGACAGAATATATGGTAATTTCAAGAGACGGAATGGCTAAAAACTCTGGCCACATACAAATAGATAATATGACCATTAAAAGAACGGAAACATACAAATACCTGGGTACAATCTTCAACTGCTCCAACATCATAAGGGAAGAAATACAAACTAGAATCAACTCTGGAAATAAGATATACTATGCACTACAACATCTACTAAAATCAAAGGCGCTATCTCGTAACACCAAAATCACAATATACAAAACACTGATCAGACCAGTTGTGCTGTATGGCTCTGAAACCTGGAGTACAACGAAAGGAGACGAAGCCTTGCTACAAACCTTTGAGAACAAAATTTTAAGACGCATCTTTGGACCCATTAGGGATACACAAAGTGGAGAGTGGAAAAGAAGAAGTAACAAAGACATTTATGATTTGTTTAAGTCCCCGCTAATCACTGGTATCATGAAGGCTAATAGACTACAATGGCTGGGGCATATAGAAAGAATGGAAGATAATAGGGAAACAAAACTCGCTTACACTCAGGAAATAAATGACCGTAGACCCCGAGGTAGACCAAGAAGGCGGTGGAGAGATAATATACATACAGACCTACAAGCACTTGGAATCAACGACTGGCAAGAGAAGGTCCACCAGAGAGACGAATGGAGACAGATTGTATTTGCAGCAAAGAACCTCAATGGCTCGGAACGCTGAAGAAGAAGAAGTGTGTGTGTGTGTGTATGTGTGTGTGTGTGCAAGATGTGTGATGATTATAAATATATGCACAAAGAGGCAAAGAGATACAGACAGAGCCAGAAAGCAGGTACGTTTGGGTCTCCGTGGCGAAGTGGTCAAGCCGTCTGACTCGAGCTCCGAAGGTTGTGGGTCCAATCCGGGTCGTGCCCTTCAGAGACCCATGTGGAGGTCGTCGCTGAAGCTATGGAGTTCGTGCTTTGTGCGACGCTTTAAGCAGTTCGCTGCGGAAAGAGACCGAGGCACGTGGTATAAAACCCGGTGCAATGAAGTCGACCCTGTCGACTTTTAAGCGACTTTTTTAAAGCAGATGCATGCATATAAACTTGCCTGTTTATCACATTTTGCAACGGTAAAGGTGGTTCCATAACATCTACTGCCATAGGGGTGTGAATAGTAAGCCCTCACATATACTAAATATCAGCATAATTAGGTGGGGTGTCCACCTACTTATCTTCCGGCCATTTCCTCCCAGACAATTCACATACAGTTCTGAAAATTATTCAGTTTCCATGTTAATTACTTATTGATAAGCTGAAATATGTGTTTATGTCTTTACCCCAGAGGCAAGCAGCAATAGAAAGGGAAAAATGTCGTGCAATTAACATTTTACGCCATGCCATCAAGCTCCTGCTCTGAATTATAATGAGAAGAACAAGAAGAAAAATGAAGATGAAAATTAGCAAAGAACAATATGGATTTGTGACAGAGAAAGGGGAAATAATGCATTTCCGAACACTAAAAGATACATAAATTGAGATACAGAAAGAAATATACTTGTGCTTTATAGATTGTACCCAGCAATTTGATAAAGTGAAACATGGTGAAATGAACAAACCGTAGCAGGATATTAGCATTTATGGGAACGATACGATAATAATTTGTGAAATGACTGGTGCAATGGATTGTTTAGCTAGGACTTATCTTGGTTAATCTCCAGCCTGGTACTCACACAGTGTTGAAGAATGTGACTTGAAGTGTAGGTGAGATTGGACTGACTGAGGGGCTGTAGTATATTGGATTTTGTTCCTATCTCTGGGTTTCTTCAGCAAGTCATGTTTTGCATGTACCGAGTATACATCTCCCAATGTCAGGAGAGTGTTATCCTCAACTTTTGAAGTATCCCAGTATCAGCATTCACAGACAGTCTGGTCAACGGGGAGAGACAGTCTCATATCATCCTACCAAATCTTGTCTTCAAGAGGAATGAATCTGCCATGAAGCTTATTATGGGAAAGCTGCTAACTGGAGCTAGTCCAACATCCATGCTGATGATAAAAGGATTCAACAGACCCAGAACAGTAGTTTCTTCCTTGAGTTGCCCATGGATAGGATTTCTTAAATTCCCAAGAGACAAAAAGATGAGGATAGAGACTGATACTGAAACTGAATGATGTAGTGGTGGTACTTAGAGAGGAGAGGTGGATAAGAGTTATTAGTTGGTGGAGAAAGGAGAGGTGGTGTATCATGTTATCTTCATGCATGTTAGCATATTTGTACATTTTGTATGTACCTTGTTGAGGTGTTGACATGACAAATGGGATGAACAATGGTCAGCACTAGACTCACCATCAGCTCAATAAACAGTATGATTGAACCAGTGTTTCAAGTACATGTCCCCAGTGAATTTCTTGTACAGTTGCTGTCAAGTGTTGTCTCTGGTGACTGTCTTAAGTGCTGTGGTTGGTTATACATATTGTGAAAAGTCTTGTATAGATGTTGTCAGGTATCTCATGATGTCTATCTTGTACACTTGTGGTGTAAACCAATTCCTTGTGAATGTATGTTCCACTTTTGTCAAGAAACTGTCATGTAGATGTCCTGTCTAACAGATGTAATGTACAGTTATTGTTGAAGTTTGTTTGTCTGCAAAAATTGAAGGACTACTTGAACTGATATAGGTCATACTGACAAAATAAAGAAAGAAGAGATCTAGGTGACGGACGAACAGCACACTGGCAACATTATAATGAGTGAGAGGGATCCTCAGTTGTACAGGCGCTAATAGTTCAGATCTTTTCTGGCCTTAAGGGAACCTTTTACTTCTTTTATAAATTTCTGTGTAGATACATAGTGGTCTCACAGTGGGGGTTTGAGCCAAGGAAAAATGTTCTCCAAACAGGCTATTGCGGGAATGTTTAGCTCATTTGAGTGACCTCTAGACAAAACGTGCTAAATCATATCCTTTATCTTGGTAGTTATTATTCAAGATATATCTCCAGAGAACACTACAACTAGGTCCTCTGGCAACTCAATCTACAACATGTCACAACAGCCATCAGATGTTTTTCAGCCTGGCTGCTCATTGTCCAAGGGAATTGTCCAATTGTTAAAACACATACTCACTCATATTGTTCGAATGCGGAGGAGCATGTCTAATAGCAAATTTACAACGAAGTCTTTCTGTCTGCACAGAATTGATTGGCACCGCCTAATCGCTAGCTATTATATATGAATAATATGTAAAATGTATAAGAAGTTATTTTTCATGGCAGATTTCTCATACTTTTATTTCTCTCTATTGTGATAACTGTCTCCTACTCTCCCACAATGGTCTAGTCGTTAGTGCGCTTGCTTGACAAGACAGTGGTCCAGTCTCAATCTCCCGCACAGGCAGGAATAATTTATTTTCGACCAGCAGGGCTCTGGGTCGACCCAGCCTCATAAAAATGGCTGCAAGAGAATTTCTAGAAGTTTCTGGGAATTGTCTTGGAAAGAACGCCGACAGGGAGAAAAGGAGGGGTGTGGGGAGGAGGGAGTGTGGGCTGGCTACACACGTATTATATAATGCATGGAGACCTAAGACTTCACAAACGGGTGTGTTAGCGAAGTTGATAGCGTACTGCGGCGTCAATGTCAGGAACACGGTCGGCCTGCGAAAGTAAAGGAAAGACCGGCCGCCTAGTCCTTGGTGCATTCAGGACTACAAAAGGTTGGTCCTAGCACTGCTTGGGGAGAAATAAGACAGAAATGAGACTTCGCACCCAAAAGCTGTATCTGTTATGTGACTACCGTTTCTCTCTTGCTCCTAGCACCTTGTCCTTGTCTACATTTATCACCATTACCACCACCATCATCATCATTATCATCACCATAATCATCACGATCATCATCATCATCATCATCATCATCATCATCATCATCATCATCATCATCATCATCATCATGATATTCCACTTGTGCAGTCAAGGTCTATCTACATTACTCTACCTAAATCTGTCTATCCCCCTTTTCTGTGTCTCCTTGCATCCAGAATGTATCCATGTCCATCTTCTCTGCTTTTGTTTACTTCTATGTCGCTGTCGCGTTTCTTTGTTCCTGCCGCTTCAGTGCTTCCCTTTCTTCGGTGCATCCTTTCCTTCAGTGCCTACCTTCCTTCAGTGCTTCCCTTCCTTCAGTGCTTCCCTTCCTTCAGTGCTTCCCTTCCTTCAGTGCTTCCCTTTCTTCGGTGCATCCTTTCCTTCAGTGCCTACCTTCCTTCGGTGCATCCTTTCCTTCAGTGCCTACCTTCCTTCGGTGCATCCTTTCCTTCAGTGCCTACCTTCCTTCAGTGCTTCCCTTCCTTCAGTGCTTCCCTTCCTTCAGTGCTTCCCTTTCTTCGGTGCATCCTTTCCTTCAGTGCCTACCTTCCTTCGGTGCATCCTTTCCTTCAGTGCCTACCTTCCTTCAGTGCTTCCCTTCCTTCAGTGCTTCCCTTTCTTCGGTGCATCCTTTCCTTCAGTGCCTACCTTCCTTCGGTGCATCCTTTCATTCAGTGCCTCCCTTTCTTCGGTGCATCCTTTCCTTCAGTGCTTCCCTTTCTTCGGTGCATCCTTTCATTCAGTGCCTCCCTTTCTTCGGTGCATCCTTTCCTTCGGTGCCTCCCTTCCTTCAGTGCATTCTTTCCTTCACTGCATACCTTCCTTCAGTGTCTCCGTTCCTTCAGTGTCTCGCTTCTTTCAGTGTCTCCTTCCGTCAGTCCCTTCCTCCCTTCAGTGCCTCTCTCCCTTCAGTGTCAACATTAATTCAGTGTCTCCCCTACTTCAATGCCTCCCCTCCTTCTGTGCCGCCCTCCCATTTTTATTTCTTTCCTTTCTCTGCCTTCCTCTTTTTACTCTCTCCCTTACTTCACTATCGATATCCCTTCACTCTATTTCTTCCTTCCCTCCTTCCTCCCTCCCTCTCTTCCTTCCTTCCTTCCTTCCTTCCTTCCTTCCTTCCTTCCTTTCTTTCTCTCTTCCTCCCTCCCTCCCTCCCTTCCTTCCTTCCTTCAGTCTCTCCATTACTTCACGTGTGTGTGTAAATGCTGTCTTTCTGTCTGTTTTTGAGTGTGTAAATATAAACATGTAAGAAGACAACATGAAGAGATTAACAAACAGCAGTCTATCATTGTGTAAAACCAGGCCAAAAAACAGAGAGTGCCGGAGATCCATTACAACCAACCTTCATTGCGGAGACGATACTTGACGGATTGATTGACGATGTCACAAAATGTCAGCTCTAATCCGGTATCCAAAGACTGAAATAGAAACCAATCAACCAGAAAATTGTACACTTGTATCCCGCGTCTGTTCAAAGTGTTGACATCGATTCTTGTTCCAAGATTCAATACAAGAAACTCTTGTGAAATGATAGGTTTGAGTGTCAGCCGCCGTGTGTGCATGTGTTAGTATGCGTGAGCGAGCGTACGCAGAGGCATATGCTTACCTAATGATTAAAAGTATTTTCTGGATTCTTGTAGTCGCCTTATGTCATGCTGGGCATCGCTAGACCTATATTAATATAGACCAATCTTTATTCTATATCTATATACCAATATTATATTATTATATACCAATCTTTAAACTATATCTATATACCAATGCTATATTATACACCAATCTTTATACTACATCTATATACTAATGCTATATTATTATACACCAATCTTTATACTACATCTATATACCAATGCTATATTATACACCAATCTTTATACTACATCTATATACCAATGCTATATTATACACCAATCTTTATACTACATCTATATACCAATGCTATATTATTATACACCAATCTTTATACTATATCTATATACCAATGCTATATTATTATATACCAATCTGTATGCTATATCTATATACAATTACTATATTATTATATACCAATCTTTATACTACATCTATATACCAATGCTATATTATACACCAATCTTTATACTACATCTATATACCAATGCTATATTATACACCAATCTTTATACTACATCTATATACCAATGCTATATTATTATACACCAATCTTTATACTACATCTATATACCAATGCTATATTATACACCAATCTTTATACTACATCTATATACCAATGCTATATTATACACCAATCTTTATACTAAATCTATATACCAATGCTATATTATACACCAATCTTTATACTACATCTATATACCAATGCTATATTATTATACACCAATCTTTATACTACATCTATATACCAATGCTATATTATTATACACCAATCTTTATACTACATCTATATACCAATGCTATATTATTATATACCAATCTTTATACTATATCTATATACCAATGCTATATTATTATATACCAATCTTTATACTACATCTATATACCAATGCTATATTATTATACACCAATCTTTATACTACATCTATATACCAATGCTATATTATACACCAATCTTTATACTACATCTATATACCAATGCTATATTATACACCAATCTTTATACTACATCTATATACCAATGCTATATTATACACCAATCTTTATACTACATCTATATACCAATGCTATATTATACACCAATCTTTATACTAAATCTATATACCAATGCTATATTATACACCAATCTTTATACTACATCTATATACCAATACTATATTATACACCAATCTTTATACTACATCTATATACCAATGCTATATTTTTATACACCAATCTTTATACTATATCTATATACCAATGCTATATTATTATATACCAATCTGTATGCTATATCTATATACAATTACTATATTATTATATACCAATCTTTACATGATATCTATATACCAATGCTATATTATTATCTACCAATCGTTATACTATAGCTATGTACTAATACTACGAGGGGAGTCAATAAGTAAGTCACAAATGGCTGTAGAATAATAACTAAATATGATAACAACTTGAAACCAGTTTATTTGTATACATATATTGTCCCTTTATTTCTCAACATACTTTCCACCAACATTGCTGTACTTATCCCATCGTTTTATCAGTCCTCCTAAACCGACTGCATAGAACTGCGTGCTTTGTTTTCTAAACCACATTTTCACTTCACATTCAACTTCGGCGTCATTCGCGAAATGTCTCTTGCCAAGGTGGTGTTTCAGTAGACCAAAAAGGTGGAAATCGCTAGGGGCTAAGTCGGGGCTGTAAGGTGGATATTCCAGAACTTCCCACCTTAGTTGGTTAATTTGTCTTCTCAACCCGCTTCACGGATGCTTCTGTTGCAATCTCAACAGGACGACCAGATCGGATTTCATCAACAATTTTAGAGCGTCCTTAAGAACATTTTTCTACCCAGCTATGCACTACTTTATCGGACAAACATGTGTTAGCATAAACAGGAAGCATTTCATTATGAATGTCTTTTGCAGGCAGTCCTTTTGCCCACAAACAACGCAAAACAGCACGTTGCTCTTTGGCTGTACACTCCGTAAGTACAATCGCCATTTTGTTTTTGCGCTGCGCATGCGCATGAGACACCTGGCGCCACCTGGCGAACGGGAATAGAAAGTTCGATGTTGCTGTCACCTAATGACACTTGTAGAAAACGTCAACTACATTTACCTGCCATCTCATAGAACTGTGTACCGTGTTATTGACTCACCTACGTATATTATTATAAACCAATCGACACTCTTTGGGTGCTGTGCTCAGTACCACCTCGACTTCCCAAAACGTTTCTTGATACTTATTTGTGGCTAGGTCGACCTGGAGCCCAGTTTAATTAAAAAATCCGACGCGAACTAACTTATGCCCACTGGGACAGCATGTGAGCGTCTGGCCACTATGCTACCGTGGCTTCCCATTTAAAGTATTAAACACAGTTTGTTGCATATCCTTTACAGGGTGTAACAGTCAACCCCGGCATTTTTGGGCTACTTGTAATTTCTTGGCAAGTTTAAGTTCAGTGGTTTGCCACTGCTTTCTAAACTACCGGCACGCATACAATTTAAAGGAGATCTGCTGCCAAATTCTCCGCAGTTGTACGCGGTATGCGAGATTACGAATTGCGTCCATCAACCCTTCGCCACAGAGCCGGCTAAAGTATTAGGTCCTCACATATACTAGTTGGTTGTTGGAGAAGCCTCTGGGAGACTGATTGTTTAACTCTAAGTTCGGTGCATTGGCTTGCAGGACGTCTTGGCCTCGAAAAGGCGCTTGAGTCTATTGGGGTGAGGTTGGTGCAGTAACGTTTCTCCCTACCCAGTACAACAGTTACATGTCCTCGAGAATTGAATTGCAGAGCTCGTCCCCTCCCCCTCTAGGCTCGGAAACCAGTTCGTCTTCTTCTTCTTCTTCTTCTTCTTCTTCTTCTTCTTCTTCTTCTTCTTCTTCTTCTTCTTCTTCTTCCTCTTCTTCTTCTTCTTCTTCTTATCCTCCTCCTCCTCCTCATCCTCCTCCTCCTCCTCGTTCACTTGGAATCAGCCTATATCTATACACATGTGTTTCTTGCATAAACTGCACCATCTTCTGCAGATACTGCAAGCTTCTGTAGATTGATATCTGTAATTATGACACGGCGAAACAAACAATTGTCTACCTGTGGAAAACGGGTGGTCTTTCTGTCTGTTATTTTATTTTTAAAGAGAATGAATACCATTCTTCCATCCTTCTCATTACTACCGAAGATGTCATGGTTTGACTCAGAAGGTGTCTCAGATTTATCATGTATTGAAAGAGTATATCATACAGTCTTAGACTTGTAATGTTATGCATGTTACTATCCGCATTTTCAGATATGTCATGTTAACAAGACATGTTATCTCAAGCAGAGTCATGTTATTCACTGCAGACTCACACTTGTAATATCATGTGATGGTCACATAATCATGCCTCCAATATTTGACTTGTCATTTCACGTCACATTATCATGCCTCCAAGATGTGTCTTGTCATGTCACGTCACATTTTGACAAGATGTGTCTTGTCATGCCATGCTAAGTAATTTAGTTCCAAGACTGATATTTCATGTAATGAACACGTCACTACACCCGAGGTTAACCTTTAACTGCCCACAGTCGTATTCCTTTGCTCCTACTAAACTTCTGAATTTCTTCGGAATTAAAAAGTAGCCGTATTATTTGCGAATGTTATTTCTCAGGCGTTTGCAAGTCCATGCTCGTTCATCTGCTACCTACTTTCACATCGTTCGCTTCAATGCACGCTATCAATCGGTCACCTCACTCGCCCTTTTCATTTAGGCCATAACCACTAGTTTTGAATTCCCTTGGAGACGGATGTCTATAATTGACTCGGGCATCCTGATAGACCCAGTCTAGATAATGGATTTCAGGAAATGTCTTAAGAATAAAAGGCTGTCGGTGTGATATTTGACACATCATCCCTGGAGTGACAGTGGCCTATAGAAATAAGGGTCTAGCAAAGAATGCTCTATGCGTCTTAAGAAGTATCAAAGGGTCAGTTACTTTCTTGACTATAGCCACTGGTCATGCTATAAGTCACTGCCCAATTTTCCATTACCGATCCTGATGTGTATAAACGTTTTGCGCTAGTCCAGTGACGTGACTAACTAATTATAAACTGCATATATTTTCGTTTCCGTGCTGTCTGCTGTTGGTACATATGCCGATATTATACTAACACGCAGAGGGTTGAAATTTACTATTAGGGTCCTATCATCACATCTTGTTCCTCTTGTACCTTGCGGTGAGGAGGTGAACTATAAACATCGGGAGAGTGCCCGTTTATGGGCTTCATATATCGAGATTCCCGTGGATTCTACTTCTCCCTCTGTCCATCGTTTACATGGGCGGCCTATTCTTCTGGTTCCATCTGGTCTGTACATCATTGCTTGTTGTGATATACTGTTAGTTGGTAACCTAGTTATGTGGTTGCACCATTTCATTTGCTGTTTTCTAATGAATTCAAGCGCTGCTGTAACACCCACTCTGGTCCAAATTTCATCATTGTAGATACGTTACATCAGGGGTCCGCGTGGTCTCGAGGTATGGTGTCCGCCTCGAGTGCTGGAGGTCCCGGGTTCAAGCCTCGGTGAGGACCAGGATTTTTTTCACGTGGACTTCTAGTAACAAAATTTCCACTGGTCTCTGGGTAGTGAGATCGTACCCCCGTGTGTATTGTTACGCACGTAAAAAAAATCCCTTGGCAGTTGGAAATCGAAAAAGAGTAGTCTAACGGCGCTGCCCGTACAAAATTTTGAATTAAAAATCTACCCAAAGTATTACAGGATCCTCGCCGGTGCTACGGAGTTCGTGCACTGAGCTGAGTTTCTCCAGACTCAGGTTTGAGTTAGGAGGAGAACGGAGCATTTATGGGTTACACCCGTGTGCCGTGATGTTGATCCATCGACTAAACTAAACTAAACGTTACACCAGGTTTCCAAAAATCCTAACATTTATTGTACTCAGCGGATTGAAAAAATATGCCAACTCTTCTTTTGCAAAAGGAAAATATACTCTCCAACAAACAGCTGTTCTACATACAAAGTATTGTGAGACTTTACAAACACCCAGTATATTGACATTCATTTAGTATATTTCCATTCTTTTCTTGTTCTTCAGCTTACCATTTTGTACAAGTGTCTGCACATATTATGTTGCAGGATTTAAGCTGTTTGTAACATGTAGTTCGAGTACAGTTGCATGATGACGATGAGGTATCGTCTGCAGAACATGATGTTCTCTATTGAATGAGATGATGCGGTCAGTATAATGTCGACTGCCTGTCCTTTTCATAGCATTACCTGGTACGTATGTAAGGCTGGTCGACCCGTAATTCTAGGTCACTTTTGTTTTTAAAATCCCCAACCTCGAAAGGAAATCGAACTCATGACCATTAGCTTGCGGGCAATGATACTGGCCAATGCTCTGCCGCGGTTCTCTCTTCCAATCAATACCAGCACTTAATGCATCTAGTTTTGTCTGGACAGAGTGCAACATCCTACAACTGGGCTTCTAATTCCCATGGAGAAGTATCTACTGCGATGCTTCTTCTCCCAATGTTTGCATCATTGTTTAATTATTCTGCACGTTGTCGCCGTGTTGTCTTTCCCATCAGCTACTTGAAATACAACTTGCTTTCAAAAAATTTCCCTGAAGGGAAAAAAAGAACTGCAACGCCCCTGAAGTGTGGGTTCTGATTAAGTTATCAGAGCGGAGAAGTCAAAACCTCACGCGCAGCATCTGTCCGCAAGCGATACATTTAATGAGTGAAACTTCCATAGTTATAAACTCGGCCAGCATTTCACAGTATCACACTGGATATAAATGTGGAGTAGAGCAATGTGCTAACTCGGTGACAGCCTAGCGGATGTTGTGAATTGTGTACTGAACCAGTCTGAGTGTGGTCACGTTTTATGTGTGAACTGAGAACTGACTAGTGTAAGTGTAGTCGCTCTTTATGTGTGAAGTGAGTGTCTTGTTACTCTGCTCACATCCAGTAATAATTGATGCGGCTACGAACTGTTACAGTGGCAGACAACTCTAGTTCGTGGAAGTCTTGGTGACGAAGTGGTTACACATTCCTAAGGTTGTGCGGTTCGATTCCGGGCTGCGTCGTTCGGTTTACGCGTGCAATTTTCTCGGAGATTCATGGAGGTCGTCGCTGTGCTACGCTTTTGGCGGGCCCTGCGGAAAAACCGAGTCATATCGGGCAAAACTCGGTGCAATGAAGCTGATCACTCTGCCTTTTAAATCCTTTTAAACAACTTTAGCTCGTGAAAAAAAAAATATATACAGCGGGCTCTATAATACAGAAAAAAGGCATTAGTCTCCTACTATGTTTATGCTTTGTTTACTTTCCCATGAATTGTCTCACATCCCAGCATTAATAAAGTTAAGTAACAACCGTATGAACACATGAGACACATATTTCACAGAGATACTCTATACATAGCACTAGGAAATATGTCAAGGCTAAAGAAAATTAAGCTTAGCACAAAACTTGGAATTTTTAGCTGAAAGGTTAAGTTGGTACCACAGTGTGGGTTAGAAACATGGGGAGCTGCTATAACAAGTACTAATAAACTCCAAACGTTCATATATTGGCGCCTGCTACCTCAGAAGTCGGAGTGGGTTCACCTAATGGCGGAGGACACTGGTAATAGAGAAAGCTAAAACGCACGCAAAATTAAGTCCAGTATCAGCTGCTCCAGATTCGGTAGCGGATCGCGCCGCGTTACTTACGGGGGTATGTGAGCCGGTCGCTCATAAATAAATGGCAAACTACTGAGCGTAATCTTGCCTAGTACATCAACAGCAGCTCAAAAATGCTGGTGTTGGCTACAACTTCCTGTAAGGGATATGCAACATTAAAAAAAAAAATACTAGAAGAACGTATCAAAAGCATCAGAAAGAGGCAGTCATCGTTTTTGGCCACGTTATGAGAAGACAATAACTGGAACATGTGACAACCGGAAAGATTTGCGGAAATAGTGATAGACGAAGACAGCAGAAAAACGATTTTGACAGTCTTGTGCCATGGCACGAAAGTGAGTCAACACTCGAACTGATCCATGCCGTCGGAGGTCGCAATTTTTAGAGAGCCATGATCACCCATGCCAGCCGGCAAGGCACTGGATTACAAAAAGCTATGACAGTTTCCAAAAAGGAGGTTATTGAGAGAACTAGACATACGGCAGTGAATCAGGAGTCGAGGAACAACCCTGGAGCTGGATAGGGCATACATTGAGCAACATAATTACAGAATCATGTGAAAGTCCTTCGGCTGTAACCCACATCATCATCATCATCATCATCATCATCATCATCATCATCATCATCATCATCATCATCAAGTGCCGTGCCGACTGGCGTAGGCGTTCATGACTCTCCATAGATCTCGGTCTTTGGTTTTATAGATCAACTCTGCCGTTGATATTCCTCCATGCCACCGTCGCAATCCATCCAGCATCATGTCTCTTGGTCTGCCTCTGCCTCTCTTCCCCTCTATCTTTCCAGTTGTCACGGTGTTCTCCAGCGCCTCTCTTCTCATCACATGACCAAAAAAAGCTGTTTGTCTCTTTCTTATTGTTGTATATAATGTTCTAGTTTTGTTAGCCTCTTTAAGGCATTCGTTGTTAGTTACTTTGGCAGTCCAAGGAATTCTCAACATTCGTCTAAGGAACCACATCTCTGTTGCTTCCAATCTCTTCCTAATTTGTTCATTTATATTCCAAGATTCACTGCCATACAGCAAAACAGGTTCTATATAGCACTTCAGCACTCTCTTTCTTACAGTCAATGATAGCGACTTATTGCATAAGATATTCTTCATTTTCTGAAATGCAGCCTTTGCTTGCCCTATTCTGCTCTTGATCTCTGTTGTGCATCTTCCATCTGATGTTATAAATGCCCCTAGATATTTAAAACTATCCACTTGGTGAAGAATTTTCCCTTCTATCTCCATTTCACATTTGGGTGTCACCTGTTTCTTTAATATCACCATTGTTACTGTTTTCTTTATATTCAAGGAGACTCCTTTCTTTGCACTCTCTGTTACTACAATGTCCAACAATTGTTGTACATCTGTTGCATTATCCGCTATCAATGCTGTGTCATCTGCATAGCGTATATTATTTATATTATAACCTCCAAATACTATTCCTGGATTTTCTTTGATCTCTCTCATTATTACTTCGCTATAGAGGGAGAAGAGATCCGGTGACAAAACACATCTCTGTCTTACTCCCAACTTTATGTGTTCATAATTTCCTTCTTTATTCCCCATTTTAATTGCTGCTGTTTGGTTCCAGTAAATATTTTTTATTATTCTGAGATCTTTCACATCAATGTTAATATCTTCCAACATTTTAATCAGTTCATCATGTTTTACTTTATGAATACCACAGGGCCAGCGAAATAATCATCATCCAGCGTCTTGTCGGCAGGCGTGGGCGATCATGCCTCTCCACAAATTACGATCTGTTGACTCCTTCCCGTGCGATGACACAAGACTGTCAATCTTCTCATGCTGTCTTCCTCTATCTCTCTTTCTGCAGATCTTTCCGGTTGTCACAACATATTCCAGTTTTTGTCTTCTCATAACGTGGCCAAAAAACTATGACTGCCTCTTTCTGATGTTTGTGATCAGTTGTCTTTGCGACCCAGCTTCCCTTAAAACGTCCTGCTTGCTCATTTTGGCTGTCCAATTAATTTTCAGCATTCTTCTATAAAATCACATTTATCAGGCTTCCAACGAAATGAAGGGAGACCTAAAAACATACAGGGAAAAAAATTAGATATAGTGATTGATATTACTCGGAAGACGTGGAGGTAGCCGAAAGGGATAACGAAGGATAAGACGTCATGGCGCGATCTGGTTGAGAACTTGTGCTCCAACTGGGGACCGCATAAGCCACCAAGTGCTGTTCGGTCTATACAAATTTGGGTCTAGAACCATATGCTCAACACGCCTTATGCGTGTAAAATGGATCTTTACCGTCTCTTAAAGTAACAAGCGGGATTGGTTGAGTAAAGGTAACGTACATGTGGATAGATGCCACAAGAAATGGACGTTCAAGTGAGGTAGATTACTTTAAGGTAACATTCTTATACTTAAAAAAAAAAAAGATAAAAGAAAAATTAGTTGCATGTTCTTCACAGGACGTAGCAGTCAACCCCGGCATTTTGGCGGTTCATGATTCCTGGGCAAGTTTTACGTTCAGTAGTTTGCCATCGTTTTTTGAATTACCTTTTTTCCCGCATATCCTTTACAGTAGTTTGCCATTGCTTTCTGAACGACCGGCTCACATACCTCAGTAAGTAACCAGCGCGGCGCGATCCGCCCCCGAATCTCGCGCAGCTGTGTATCGTACGTGAGTATACGGGATGACGAACAACGCCTTAACGCCTTCGTCAGGGAGACCGAAAGACTGGTACCTATACCTTTTTCGAAAAAAACCAGCACCGCTGTGTTTCGAACCCGGATATAAGGGATTACGAATCGCGTACGTAACACCTTCGCCACGGAGACGGTGTATTTATATTAGATAATATATTAAAGCAACATGGGATATATAGTATTTAAAGTAACATATACGCATATTAGAGAATACATTGAAGTAACAAAGGAGATACGTTGTTTTAAAGTAACATGCTTATATTAGAGAAGAAATTGAAGCAAAATGGGAGATACGTTGCTTAAGTAACATATACTATTATTGGAGAAGAAAGTGAAATAACAAGCATTATAGATTCCTTTAAAGATTGAAGTAACAATCGGAGAACCAGTTACCGTTGAATACCGAGGGTTGTGTCGGAAATTCTTAAGGGTTGTAATTTAGTGAATCCTCTCACATAAGAACATACGTGGAAATTAAGAGGCAGACCTATGGCAAAGGAAGGTGGAAGACAACCCCAGCCTGATATAGACGTAACATATGATGAGGTCTGGAGATGTATAAAAAGCCACTATAGAACCTAGCAGGCATCAGAGTGTCCTGGTCACCAGAAAGATAATGATTTTTACAAACGCCACAGAAGAAAACAAGTGACAACTCCGCAGATACATACGAGGCTGCAATATCGCTTGTTTAATAAATTGTAGATAGGAGATACTGATGAGTGTAAACGTTAAACCGGTCACTTCACAGCGAAACATTTAAAACGATGCGTTCCCTTTCTGAATTTAAATGTTGCACTTTACTCTTCGGGTGCATGCTGCGATGTTACATAACATATGAAATTAATAAATGAATAATACTTTGGTAACACGTGTTCCACATTCGAACAACATCAGTGACTATGTGTTTTAAATTTTTCATCCCCATTAGTATTCATTTATTCACCATATTTGTTATACAACTCAACCGTGCGCACTTGACTAGATGCAGCGAAATATGCCAGTCAGTGATGTGCAACATAAAGTATGCGGCTTCTGTGTTTAGAAACAGCTAAACAATTGTTGCTGGAGTGTCTAACATATGTTTCTGTGCTTAGGAAAAGCTAAACAATTGTTGCTGGAGTGTCCAACATATGTTTCAGGGGTTTAGAAAAAGCTAAACAATTGTTGCTGGAGTGTCCAACATATGTTTATGTGTTTAGATATAGCTAAACAATTGTTGCTGAAGTGTCCAACATATGTTTATGTGTTTAGGTAAAGCTAAACAATTGTTGCTGGAGTGTCCAACATATGTTTCTGTGTTTAAAAAAGCTAAACAATTGTTGTTGGAGTGTCCAACATATGTTTATGTGTTTAGATAAAGCTAAACAATTGTTGCTGAAGTATCCAACGTATGTTTCTGTGTTTAGAAAAGGTTAAATACTTGTTTCTGGAGTGTCCAACATATGTTTCTGTGTTTAGATAAAACTAAACAATTGTTGCTGGAGTGTCCAACATATGTTTCTATGTTGAGAAAAAGCTAAACAATTTTGACTACAATGTCCAACTATACAGGGCAGTCAACTTTTGTGGTCTATGGCTGCCCCGTTTAAAACCAAATCAATGGAGATGTCAACAAGATCACATTGACTGCTGTTTTCTTTGCGTTTATTCATGTTGACATCTACAGGCAAGTTAAAGAAGAAGAAGAAGAAGAAGAAGAAGAAGAAGAAGAAGAAGAAGAAGAAGAAGAAGAAGAAGAAGAAGAATATGAGGAGGATGAGGAGGAGAAGGAGAAGGAGGAGGAGAAGGAGATAAAGAAAAAAAAAAGAAGAAGAAGAAGAAGAAGAAGAAGAAGAAGAAGAAGAAGAAGAAGAAGAAGAAGAAGAAGAAGAAGAAGAAGAAGAAGGAGGAGGAGGAGGAGGACGGAGAGGAGGAGGAGGAGAAGAAAGAGGAGGAGGGAGAGGAGGAGGAGGAAGAGGAGGAGGAGGAGGAGGAGGCGGACGAAGATTACTTCCTTTGTAACCATTGCAAAAATCAAGATGTGCTGAAAACAGAAGACTCGGTCCTGCCTAATCGCTAACATTCAACAAAAGTCTGGGGAAACAGAAAGAGACACCAAGATCTGTATCAAACATCACACAAGTGTCACGTTCTTGGAGAGATAAGAAGCTAGACTATACAATCACAACGTCTTTTGAAATGATTTTCGCACAAAAAGAACAAACTGGACATCCTTTCACAGACGTTGCGTTCTGTGATAGAATAATGTGTTAAAATTAAATGTTATATGTTACCTATTGAGCCTCTTCAATTTCTGCATCAACCAACAACAAAAATAACAGCACTCAGACGACCACACATTAGCATTACCCCAACAGCAGTAAATAACACTGTACACACATAGATTACAATACCAGCTGTCAGATGGAAGTCGTTTTCCCCGCTCCATTGGAAGGAGTAAATTGTGAGTAATGATGGCAATTTCGTCAACAAGCTTATATACTATTAACCCGTACTCAGTTACTGTATACAACTACTCTACTGTAGGTACGGGAGAGAACTAAGTCATGTCATCGCTGTAAACAGTATTTTCCCCAACTTGTCGATAAGTGTCGTATATTTTCCTTTTCGTATGTTGGCTGTCTGTGTATACCAGACCGAGATGTAAAAAAATAAATCCATAGAGGAAAGACACAGATAATGAGAATAAATAGCGCAAATGGTAACTTGAGCTACTTTGGGTAAACCTCACTTCAAGAGACAGAATCACACACTTACTTGGGTAGTAATGTAAACACAGGTGGTGGAACAGATAAAGGTATCGGAATAAGAATAGGGAAGGCTAGTGGACCTTTTCAAACACTAGACAAATTGCAGGCCCGCATGGCCGAATGGGTAAGAACGCATGTTCTTAAACATCCGGTGTGCTTATGACGAGGTTAGCGGTTCAACCCCTACAACGGACAACTGGACTAAAATGTTGACCTGTCGTCCTTGACTTGGGGACGTAAATTACAAGTACCTCTGAAGTCGGAGTGGGTTCGCCTGATTACGAGGGGCACTGTTAATAAGGAAAGCTAATCCATGGGCAAAATTCAGTCCATCCCCACTGTAAATAATGTGTATGGATTAGGCTTGAGCTCAAAGCGAGCCAGCGAGCGCAAAAAAAAAACAACAACAACAAACATCCCCCCTACTCCCCCCCCCCCCCCCCCCCCCCCCCAAAAAAAAAATATAAAAATTGTGGAAGGCAAAAGAAATTAAACCCAGCACCAAGTTTAGAATATTTAATTCTAACGTTAAATCAATACCACTTATGGGTCAGAAACGTGGAGAACAAAGAAAACAATCATAAGTAAACTACAAACATTCACTTATTTGTGTGTCTTTGTGAGTATGTGTAGATTGCTACGTCAGTGTATGTTTGTTGTTTGTGGGCTGACGAAGTCTTTAGCCGCAGCGTCCATGTCATCACTTGTGTCTGAGCTCTAGTAAAACTGACCGATTCTACTTCTCCTGTTTGTTGATCCACTCTAGACGGCATTCACTAAGGATACTATAACAGTTATAATATAAAGACAACTTAGGATAATAAACCAGTTATAATATAAAGACAACTTATGAAATGGCAAAAGTTATGAACTACACGCGAATGGAAGCACCAAGATTATGCTCCTCTTCTTCATTAGTCAGCATGGGTTTGCCACGCGTCTGTTCATGAACAAGATGGCGCACACGGGTCTTGAGTGGTTCCACAAAATATCTTGCAGTGTTGATCTTTAGGGGGATGTATCCATCCTTTCTCACTTGTAGAATGTTCTTCTTAGTTGGTTTTGGAGTTTATCGCCGGTCTGGCATACATTTTAGATATAGGCCTGGCAGAAGTAGCTTAGGTGTCTTCAGTTGAGTTATGAACAGATATCACTGCACTCAGGACATTCCCATATGTGCTCCGTCCCCTCGTTCAATAGCCAGCGAAGAGTCATACTACTAATCGTTCCCATCGCTATCTGATTTAAAGTTTTCCTGGTCTTCCCTCTCCGTTTTGAGATTCTTCAAGAACCCCTACCGATCCATCGCAATCTCTTTCTTTCCACATACGGATTCTCAATCTGTTTCCCCGCCTTCTCCACCTGGTCCACAAACGTATGACCACCTCTCCCATGTCCATAGGCAATTTACCACCAACAGGTGCTTTCACTTCCAGCCTATCAGCCTGTTCATTCCAACGCACCACAGCATGGCCTGGGCAAAATATCCATAAAATTCTCGCAATCTGTGACCTCTGAAGCGACGCTAGCCATTCCACACAAAACATTCCTTTTTCGACCATACTAAGCATACTCTTTGAATCCGTAATGAATACAGTGTGTTTTGCAGTAGTCTCCTCTAACCAATGGAATGCCGCTGTTACTGCTTCCACCTCCAATATCCTGAGTATATCTTCGTGCTGGTAGACACCTATTTCTTCTTCTTGGAATCCAGCGTTCCATCGCTATTCTTTCAACAACAACAAAACACCAACAACAACAACAACAACAACAACAAATACAAATAAAACTGACGTTTAATATGGCCAGTTTTTCACTTTCAGAGACAGTGTTTTGTTAATGAGCCAGTTCTCTTCAAAGTTCCGACCTTGTAGAATGTCTGCATTTGCCTTCTATTTGGCCCACTGTAATCTAAGAATTGGCCTGAAATATGGAAGTTCAAAAGCGCCGATTTCCTTCTTCAGCAATTGCCATGTATTCAGGAGATGGGATGGCATGGTAGTCAGTGTGTCTCGGGTTGGATCCCTGCCAGTACTATCCTGGGGTCAACCCTGTCCCATAAAATAGATCATCATCATGAACCCAGCAAGTAGGCGTAGGCGTTCATGTCTGTCCACAAATCTTGGGCCCTGGTGTTCTGGATGAATTATATTGACGATGCGCCTCCGACCATCCAGCATACTTTCTCTCTGTCTGTCTCTAAGTCTACTGCCTCTGATATCGCAAGTTGTCACGATGATTTTCAATGCCTCTCTTCTCATTATATAACTAATAAACACAGTTTGTCTCTTTCTTGTGATTATGTATACTTTTCTACTTTAATTAGCCTCATCCAGGCAATCGGTAGTCACTCTAGCAGTCGAAGATATGCATAGCATTGGTTTCAGAAGTCGCATCGTCGCTGGCTCCACGCTCTTCCTAGTCTGGTCATTCACACTCGTAGGGTATTGCCATACAGCAAAATAGCTTCCATGTAACGTGCCAATACTTTATTTCTGACACTAAATGAAAGCGATTTATCTCGCATTATATAATATTCACGTATACACAGCGAGGTATAAGAGGAACACGATGTGATGAGATGATGATGATGATAATTCGTATCTTCTAAGCGCAGCTTTTGCTTGGTCTAATCTGCATTTAATCTCTGTCACATATCCTCTATAACACACACACACACACACACACACACACACACACACACACACACACATGCATATATATATATATATATATATATATATATATATATATATATATATATATATATATGATTATATACGATGATTAATGTACATATATATACATTTACATATACATATACGATGATTAATGTGCATGCACCTACTGAAGAGAAAGAAGATGATATTAAAGAAGACTTTTATAATGATCTGGAAGATGTCATAGAAGAAACCCCCAAACAGGACATCCTGATTGTGCTGGGAGACTTCAATGCAAAAATAGGTAGAGAGCAAACTAATAAAAAAGTGGCTGGTATGGAAAGCCTACATACAACTTCAAATGATAATGGATGGAGAGTCATCAACCTGGCAGAAGCCAAAGGACTGCAGATTAGCAGTACCAGACTACAAAGAAAGGATATACACAAACAAACTTGGAAATCATGTGACAAGAGAACCTATAATCAAATAGATCACATTTTAATTAACAACAGAAATGCATCAAACATACAGCAAGTCAGAAGTTATAGAGGAGCTGAGTGCCACAGTGACCACTTCCTCGTTGGAGCAAAATTTAAAATAAAACTTAAGAGAGCTTTCTATACTAAATTACAAAGATTACACCCAACATATAACAGAGAAAAACTACAAGACATTACAGTCAAAGAGAAATTTACAGATGAAATTAAATGTAAACTTGAAACTCTGCAAAACCCTTCGGAGGAAAGCGTTGACCAAACTTGGTTGAACATCAAGAATACAATTCAATCTACCGCAGAAGAATGTCTCGGTGTGTTAACCACGCATAGAAAGAACAGATGGTTCAAATAGATCACATTTTAATTAACAACAGAAATGCATCAAACATACAGCAAGTCAGAAGTTATAGAGGAGCTGAGTGCCACAGTGACCACTTCCTCGTTGGAGCAAAATTTAAAATAAAACTTAAGAGAGCTTTCTATACTAAATTACAAAGATTACACCCAACATATAACAGAGAAAAACTACAAGACATTACAGTCAAAGAGAAATTTACAGATGAAATTAAATGTAAACTTGAAACTCTGCAAAACCCTTCGGAGGAAAGCGTTGACCAAACTTGGTTGAACATCAAGAATACAATTCAATCTACCGCAGAAGAATGTCTCGGTGTGTTAACCACGCATAGAAAGAACAGATGGTTCAATCAAAAATGTGAAGAAGCAGTCATTATGAAGAAGAATGCCAGACATATATGGTTAAATGACATCAATAACATCCAAAAGGAAGAGCATTATAGAAATGAATGTAAAGAGGCTACAAAAATAGTCAGACAGCAGAAGCGAGAATATATGAGTAATATAATCAAAGATATGGAAACTAATCACCAGAAAAATGAATCCAGAAAATTTTTTAAAGAACTGAAGTCAATGAAACGAGGGCTTGATTAACTTCCTTGGTATTCCAAATTCCTGCATAGCATTCCATAGACTATTCCTATGGACACTATCATAAGCCTTTTTAAAATCCACAAAAATGTTATGGAGATCTCTTTTATATTCCCAATGTTTCTCGGCTATTTGTCGTAAGATAAATATCTGATCTATTGTTGATCTGTTTTGTCTAAAACCCGCCTGGTAGTCACCTAATATGTCTTCTGAATATGGTTTTAGTCTATTTAGTAATACTGCGGATAGTATCTTATAGCTTGTGGACAATAGTGATATTCCTCTATAATTTCCACATTGGAACTTGTCTCCTTTCTTAAAGATAGGTATCAATAATGACTCTTTCCAGTCATGGGGTAATTCTTCTGTCCTCCAGATTTTTATTATTAGTTCGTATAGCTTTAGATGTAATGCATGGCCACCGGCCTTTATAAATTCAGCAGCAATTCGATCAGTCCCAGTTGCCTTATTGTTTTTAAGTCGTGTGATTACATATAGGATTTCTTCAAATGTAGGTTCTTCAATTTGTGGTTCGCATGTTAGAACCTCTTCCTGTGGGAAAATGTTACTTAGAGCTTCACAATTTAGGAATTCAATAAAATATTCTTTCCATGTGTTGCACATTTCCTCATTGGTATTTATCATATTCCCATTTTTGTCTTTTAAACCATATGTGTTTTGTTGGTGCCCTCGTTTCATTGACTTCAGTTCTTTAAAAAATTTTCTGGATTCATTTTTCTGGTGATTAGTTTCCATATCTTTGATTATATTACTCATATATTCTCGCTTCTGCTGTCTGACTATTTTTGTAGCCTCTTTACATTCATTTCTATAATGCTCTTCCTTTTGGATGTTATTGATGTCATTTAACCATATATGTCTGGCATTCTTCTTCATAATGACTGCTTCTTCACATTTTTGATTGAACCATCTGTTCTTTCTATGCGTGGTTAACACACCGAGACATTCTTCTGCGGTAGATTGAATTGTATTCTTGATGTTCAACCAAGTTTGGTCAACGCTTTCCTCCGAAGGGTTTTGCAGAGTTTCAAGTTTACATTTAATTTCATCTGTAAATTTCTCTTTGACTGTAATGTCTTGTAGTTTTTCTCTGTTATATGTTGGGTGTAATCTTTGTAATTTAGTATAGAAAGCTCTCTTAAGTTTTATTTTAAATTTTGCTCCAACGAGGAAGTGGTCACTGTGGCACTCAGCTCCTCTATAACTTCTGACTTGCTGTATGTTTGATGCATTTCTGTTGTTAATTAAAATGTGATCTATTTGAACCATCTGTTCTTTCTATGCGTGGTTAACACACCGAGACATTCTTCTGCGGTAGATTGAATTGTATTCTTGATGTTCAACCAAGTTTGGTCAACGCTTTCCTCCGAAGGGTTTTGCAGAGTTTCAAGTTTACATTTAATTTCATCTGTAAATTTCTCTTTGACTGTAATGTCTTGTAGTTTTTCTCTGTTATATGTTGGGTGTAATCTTTGTAATTTAGTATAGAAAGCTCTCTTAAGTTTTATTTTAAATTTTGCTCCAACGAGGAAGTGGTCACTGTGGCACTCAGCTCCTCTATAACTTCTGACTTGCTGTATGTTTGATGCATTTCTGTTGTTAATTAAAATGTGATCTATTTGATTATAGGTTCTCTTGTCACATGATTTCCAAGTTTGTTTGTGTATATCCTTTCTTTGTAGTCTGGTACTGCTAATCTGCAGTCCTTTGGCTTCTGCAGGTTGATGACTCTCCATCCATTATCATTTGAAGTTGTATGTAGGCTTTCCATACCAGCCACTTTTTTATTAGTTTGCTCTCTACCTATTTTTGCATTGAAGTCTCCCAGCACAATCAGGATGTCCTGTTTGGGGGTTTCTTCTATGACATCTTCCAGATCATTATAAAAGTCTTCTTTAATATCATCTTCTTTCTCTTCAGTAGGTGCATGCACATTAATCATCGTATATGTATATGTAAATGTATATATATGTACATTAATCATCGTATATAATCATATATATATATATATATATATATATATATATATATATATATATATATATATATATATATATATGCATGTGTGTGTGTGTGTGTGTGTGTGTGTGTGTGTGTGTGTGTGTGTTATAGAGGATATGTGACAGAGATTAAATGCAGATTAGACCAAGCAAAAGCTGCGCTTAGAAGATACGAATTATCATCATCATCATCTCATCACATCGTGTTCCTCTTATACCTCGCTGTGTATACGTGAATATTATATAATGCGAGATAAATCGCTTTCATTTAGTGTCAGAAATAAAGTATTGGCACGTTACATGGAAGCTATTTTGCTGTATGGCAATACCCTACGAGTGTGAATGACCAGACTAGGAAGAGCGTGGAGCCAGCGACGATGCGACTTCTGAAACCAATGCTATGCATATCTTCGACTGCTAGAGTGACTACCGATTGCCTGGATGAGGCTAATTAAAGTAGAAAAGTATACATAATCACAAGAAAGAGACAAACTGTGTTTATTAGTTATATAATGAGAAGAGAGGCATTGAAAATCATCGTGACAACTTGCGATATCAGAGGCAGTAGACTTAGAGACAGACAGAGAGAAAGTATGCTGGATGGTCGGAGGCGCATCGTCAATATAATTCATCCAGAACACCAGGGCCCAAGATTTGTGGACAGACATGAACGCCTACGCCTACTTGCTGGGTTCATGATGATGATCTATTTTATGGGACAGGGTTGACCCCAGGATAGTACTGGCAGGGATCCAACCCGAGACACACTGACTACCATGCCATCCCATCTCCTGAATACATGGCAATTGCTGAAGAAGGAAATCGGCGCTTTTGAACTTCCATATTTCAGGCCAATTCTTAGATTACAGTGGGCCAAATAGAAGGCAAATGCAGACATTCTACAAGGTCGGAACTTTGAAGAGAACTGGCTCATTAACAAAACACTGTCTCTGAAAGTGAAAAACTGGCCATATTAAACGTCAGTTTTATTTGTATTTGTTGTTGTTGTTGTTGTTGTTGTTGGTGTTTTGTTGTTGTTGAAAGAATAGCGATGGAACGCTGGATTCCAAGAAGAAGAAATAGGTGTCTACCAGCACGAAGATATACTCAGGATATTGGAGGTGGAAGCAGTAACAGCGGCATTCCATTGGTTAGAGGAGACTACTGCAAAACACACTGTATTCATTACGGATTCAAAGAGTATGCTTAGTATGGTCGAAAAAGGAATGTTTTGTGTGGAATGGCTAGCGTCGCTTCAGAGGTCACAGATTGCGAGAATTTTATGGATATTTTGCCCAGGCCATGCTGTGGTGCGTTGGAATGAACAGGCTGATAGGCTGGAAGTGAAAGCACCTGTTGGTGGTAAATTGCCTATGGACATGGGAGAGGTGGTCATACGTTTGTGGACCAGGTGGAGAAGGCGGGGGAAACAGATTGAGAATCCGTATGTGGAAAGAAAGAGATTGCGATGGATCGGTAGGGGTTCTTGAAGAATCTCAAAACGGAGAGGGAAGACCAGGAAAACTTTAAATCAGATAGCGATGGGAACGATTAGTAGTATGACTCTTCGCTGGCTATTGAACGAGGGGACGGAGCACATATGGGAATGTCCTGAGTGCAGTGATATCTGTTCATAACTCAACTGAAGACACCTAAGCTACTTCTGCCAGGCCTATATCTAAAATGTATGCCAGACCGGCGATAAACTCCAAAACCAACTAAGAAGAACATTCTACAAGTGAGAAAGGATGGATACATCCCCCTAAAGATCAACACTGCAAGATATTTTGTGGAACCACTCAAGACCCGTGTGCGCCATCTTGTTCATGAACAGACGCGTGGCAAACCCATGCTGACTAATGAAGAAGAGGAGCATAATCTTGGTGCTTCCATTCGCGTGTAGTTCATAACTTTTGCCATTTCATAAGTTGTCTTTATATTATAACTGGTTTATTATCCTAAGTTGTCTTTATATTATAACTGTTATAGTATCCTTAGTGAATGCCGTCTAGAGTGGATCAACAAACAGGAGAAGTAGAATCGGTCAGTTTTACTAGAGCTCAGACACAAGTGATGACATGGACGCTGCGGCTAAAGACTTCGTCAGCCCACAAACAACAAACATACACTGACGTAGCAATCTACACATACTCACAAAGACACACAAATAAGTGAATGTTTGTAGTTTACTTATGATTGTTTTCTTTGTTCTCCACGTTTCTGACCCATAAGTGGTATTGATTTAACGTTAGAATTAAATATTCTAAACTTGGTGCTGGGTTTAATTTCTTTTGCCTTCCACATTTTTATATTTTTTTTTTTGGGGGGGGGGGGGGGGGGGGGGGGGGGAGTAGGGGGGATGTTTGTTGTTGTTGTTTTTTTTTTGCGCTCGCTGGCTCGCTTTGAGCTCAAGCCTAATCCATACACATTATTTACAGTGGGGGATGGACTGAATTTTGCCATGGATTAGCTTTCCCTTATTAACAGTGCCCCTCGTAATCAGGCGAACCCACTCCGACTTCAGAGGTACTTGTAATTTACGTCCCCAAGTCAAGGACGACAGGTCAACATTTTAGTCCAGTTGTCCGTTGTAGGGTTGAACCGCTAACCTCGTCATAAGCACACCGGATGTTTAAGAACATGCGTTCTTACCCATTCGGCCATGCGGGCCTGCAATTTGTCTAGTGTTTGAAAAGGTCCACTAGCCTTCCCTATTCTTATTCCGATACCTTTATCTGTTCCACCACCTGTGTTTACATTACTACCCCCAAGTAAGTGTGTGATTCTGTCTCTTGAAGTGAGGTTTACCCAAAGTAGCTCAAGTTACCATTTGCGCTATTTATTCTCATTATCTGTGTCTTTCCTCTATGGATTTTTTTTTTACATCTCGGTCTGGTATACACAGACAGCCAACATACGAAAAGGAAAATATACGACACTTATCGACAAGTTGGGGAAAATACTATTTACAACGTTGACACAATTTAGTTCACTCCCGTACCTACAGTAGAGTAGTTGTATACAGTAACTGAGTACGGGTTAATAGTATATAAGCTTGTTGACGAAATTGCCATCATTACTCACAATTTACTCCTTCCAATGGAGCGGGGGAAAACGACTTCCATCTGACAGCTGGTATTGTAATCTATGTGTTGTACAGTGTTATTTACTGCTGTTGGGGTAATGCTAATGTGTGGTCGTCTGAGTGCTGTTATTTTTGTTGTTGGTTGAATGCAGAAATTGAAGAGGCGCAATAGGTAACATATAACATTTAATTTTAACACATTATTCTATCACAGAACGCAACGTCTGTGAAAGGATGTCCAGTTTGTTCTTTTTGTGCGAAATCATTTCAAAAGACGTTGTGATTGTATAGTCTAGCTTCTTATCTCTCCAAGAACGTGACACTTGTGTGATGTTTGATACAGATCTTGGTGTCTCTTTCTGTTTCCCCAGACTTTTGTTGAATGTTAGTGATTAGGCAGGACCGAGTCTTCTGTTTTCAGCACATCTTGATTTTTGCAATGGTTACAAAGGAAGTAATCTTCGTCCGCCTCCTCCTCCTCCTCCTCCTCTTCCTCCTCCTCCTCTCCCTCCTCCTCTTTCTTCTCCTCCTCCTCCTCCGTCCTCCTCCTCCTCCTCCTCCTTCTTCTTCTTCTTCTTCTTCTTCTATTCTTCTTTCTTCTTCTTCTTTCTTCTCTTCTTCTTCTTCTTCTTCTTTTTTTTTCTTTATCTCCTTCTCCTCCTCCTTCTCCTTCTCCTCTCATCCTCCTCATATTCTTCTTTTCTTCTATCTTCTTCTTCTTCTTCTTCTTCTTCTTCTTCTCTTCTCTTTAACTTGCCTGTAGATGTCAACATGAATAAACGCAAAGAAACAGCAGTCAATGTGATCTTGTTGACATCTCCATTGATTTGGTTTTAAACGGGGCAGCTATAGACCACAAAAGTTGACTGCCCTGTATAGTTGGACATTGTAGTCAAAATTGTTTAGCTTTTTCTCAACATAGAACCATATGTTGGACACTCCAGCAACAATTGTTTAGTTTTATCTAAACACAGAAACATATGTTGGACACTCCAGAAACAAGTATTTAACCTTTTCTAAACACAGAAACATACGTTGGATACTTCAGCAACAATTGTTTAGCTTTATCTAAACACATAAACATATGTTGGACACTCCAACAACAATTGTTTAGCTTTTTTAAACACAGAAACATATGTTGGACACTCCAGCAACAATTGTTTAGCTTTACCTAAACACATAAACATATGTTGGACACTTCAGCAACAATTGTTTAGCTTTTTCTAAACACAGAAACATACGTTGGACACTCCAGCAACAATTGTTTAGCTTTTTCTAAACACATAAACATACGTTGGACACTTCAGCAACAATTGTTTAGCCTTTTCTAAACACAGAAACATACGTTTGACACTTCAGCAACAATTGTTTAGCTGTTTCTAAACACAGAAGCCGCATACTTTATGTTGCACATCACTGACTGGCATATTTCGATGCATCTAGTCAAGTACGCACGGTTAAGGTGTATAAGAAATGAAGTGAATAAATGAATACTAATGGGGATGAAAAATGTAAAACACATAGTCACTGATGTTGTTCGAATGTGGAACACGTGTTACCAAAGTATTATTCATTTATTAATTTCATATGTTATGTAACATCGCAGCATGCACCCGAAGAGTAAAGTGCAACATTTAAATTCAGAAAGGGAACGCATCGTTTTAAATGTTTCGCTGTGAAGTGACCGGTTTAACGTTTACACTCATCAGTATCTCCTATCTACAATTTATTAAACAAGCGATATTGCAGCCTCGTATGTATCTGCGGAGTTGTCACTTGTTTTCTTCTGTGGCGTTTGTAAAAATCATTATCTTTCTGGTGACCAGGACACTCTGATGCCTGCTAGGTTCTATAGTGGCTTTTTATACATCTCCAGACCTCATCATATGTTACGTCTATATCAGGCTGGGGTTGTCTTCCACCTTCCTTTGCCATAGGTCTGCCTCTTAATTTCCACGTATGTTCTTATGTGAGAGGATTCACTAAATTACAACCCTTAAGAATTTCCGACACAACCCTCGGTATTCAACGGTAACTGGTTCTCCGATTGTTACTTCAATCTTTAAAGGAATCTATAATGCTTGTTATTTCACTTTCTTCTCCAATAATAGTATATGTTACTTAAGCAACGTATCTCCCATTTTGCTTCAATTTCTTCTCTAATATAAGCATGCTACTTTAAAACAACGTATCTCCTTTGTTACTTCAATGTATTCTCTAATATGCGTATATGTTACTTTAAATACTATATATCCCATGTTGCTTTAATATATTATCTAATATAAATACACCGTCTCCGTGGCGAAGGTGTTACGTACGCGATTCGTAATCCCTTATATCCGGGTTCGAAACACAGCGGTGCTGGTTTTTTTCGAAAAAGGTATAGGTACCAGTCTTTCGGTCTCCCTGACGAAGGCGTTAAGGCGTTGTTCGTTATCCCCTATACTCACGTACGATACACAGCTGCGCGAGATTCGGGGGCGGATCGCGCCGCGCTGGTTACTTACTGAGGTATGTGAGCCGGTCGTTCAGAAAGCAATGGCAAACTACTGTAAAGGATATGCGGGAAAAAAGGTAATTCAAAAAACGATGGCAAACTACTGAACGTAAAACTTGCCCAGGAATCATGAACCGCCAAAATGCCGGGGTTGACTGCTACGTCCTGTGAAGAAAATGCAACTAATTTTCTTTTATTTTTTTTTTTTTAAGTATAAGAATGTTACCTTAAAGTAATCTACCTCACTTGAACGTCCATTTCTTGTGGCATCTATCCATGTACGTTACCC
>JACEFZ010023422.1:0-5000 GCA_014155875.1 Cepaea nemoralis
TGGGGTCTGGTGATGCATGTCTGTCAGTCCAGCAAATGGGGTCTGGTGATGCATGTCTGTCAGTCCAGCAAATGGGGTCTGGTGATGCATGTCTGTCAGTCCAGCAAATGGGGTCTGGTGATGCATGTCTGTCAGTCCAGCAAATGGGGTCTGGTGATGCATGTCTGTCAGTCCAGCAAATGGGGTCTGGTGATGCATGTCTGTCAGTCCAGCAAATGGGGTCTGGTGATGCATGTCTGTCAGTCCAGCAAATGGGGTCTGGTGATGCATGTCTGTCAGTCCAGCAAATGGGGTCTGGTGATGCATGTCTGGCAGTTCAGCAAATGGAGTAGGAGGTTCAAAACAGCCTGACTTCTGTGAAGCGGTACAGCATGTATTGCATGAGTGATTGCACACGTCACCTAGAGCATTTATTTTTTCCTAAGGGAATCCTAGCACTGTATCGGCACTGGGGGACTTGCATTGGACGCACTGGTGATTAAGTTGAAAAACGATACAATTGTTCTTTACTTTTTCAGATTATATTCACCCCCCCCCCCCTTCTACCCCCTCCCCCCTCTCCCCCCAAAAAAAACCGATTTTCTGTTGAAGTCCCCACGTAAGTTAATAAACATTTTCCTTAACTGTAGTAGATTGCATCTTTTTTTGTCCCCCGCATATCCTTTACAGGACATTGCAGTCAACACTTTCATTTTTCAGCTGCTGTTGATGTCTTGGCAAGTTTTACGTTCAGTAGTTTGCTATTGCTTTCTGAACGACCGGCTCACATACCCCCTAAGTAACCAACCCGACGCGATCCGCTGCCGAATCTCGCGCAGCACTGTTTCTCACAAGAGTATACGGGATTACGAACAACGTCCTTAACCCCTAAGCAAGGGAGACTGGCAGAATACATCTACCTTAGCTAATTATAATTGCCATGTCAAAAATTAGTTTCAGCGAGTCATGTTTTATTGATTATTAAAAACTTCCCGTGCGTTTATAATGCAAATTATTTCTGTTATCGTTGTTGTCTAAGATTAGATTCAGAAGTGACGTATGAATGAAATAATGTATGAGAGTAGAGAGATATGAAGGGCAGAATGACAGACGGGTCTGCGTGCCCAATTCTTAAGCCTTTGAAAATAAACTTCTTTGATTCGTTCGTCCATTCCCCACTAGTCTGTCCAGATGATTATAAAAGAAGTAATCCTACCTGTATGTGTAATGCTGTTGTAGTCAAGATAGTAAGGTCCGATTGTGTAGTTGCTGTCTGTCAGATGTTGTCTCAGTATCGTTGTTGCGCTGTCTGCGGTCCAGTTGCTGTTTGCATTCAGCTCAAGGTTGTATGTCACAACCACACTTCCTTTGCTGCACACATAGATAAAGCGCAACAGTGAAATAGTATCACTGAAAAACATAATTAACACACATAACACACATACACACACATGAACACACATAAACGCACGTACCTCATCCTCACCATCACCAGCACCACCATCATCACCATCATCATCATCATCATCACCACCATCATCATCATCATCATCATCATCATCATCATCATCATCATCTTCATCACCATCATCACCACCACCATCTTCATCCTCCTCCTCATCATCATCATCATCATCACCACCATCATCTTCTTCTTCATCGTCACCATCATCATCTTCATCTTCATCATCATCTTCATCTTCATCCTCATATGCATACCAACTGGCGCAGGTGCTCGTGCCTCCGTGGCCAAATGGCCAAGCCGCCTACCTAGCGCTCGGAAGTTTGTAAGATAAGTAGCGACATGTTTTTCAAATTTTCATTTTCTCTTCATTGCTCTCATTTTATCTGTTTATTCTTCTCATCCAGTCCTTATGACTTAATGTAGTCACAGGAGGGTGTACTCCTGTACTATATGTTATGTTTTGTGTATGTATTTGTTTGTTTATGAAGTCTAGTCGCCGCAACGTCCTTGCATTATTTTGTAATTCTGTTCTGTAAAACACTGATCAGACCAGTTGTGCTGTATGGTTCTGAAACCTGGAGTACAACGAAAGGAGACGAAGCCTTGTTACAAACCTTTGAGAACAAAATGTTAAGACGTATCTTTGGACCCATTAGGGATACACAAAGTGGAGAGTGGAAAAGAAGAAGTAACAATATGATCTGTTTAAGTCTCCACTAAACACTGGTATCATGAAGGCTAATAGACTACAATGGCTGGGGCATATAGAAAGAATGGAAGATAATAGGGAAACAAAACTCGCTTACATTCAGGAAATAAATGATCGTAGACCCCGAGGTAGACCAAGAAGACGGTGGAGAGATAATACATATACAGACATACAAGCACTTGGAATCAACGACTGGCAAGAGAGGGTCCACCAGAGAGACGAATGGAGACAGATTGTATCTGCAGCAAAGAACCTCAATGGCTCGGAATGCTGAAGAAGAAGAAGAAGTTCTGTAAAGCTGCATTACTTTGTGTTATTTTATATTGTTTCCAATGTACTATGATAGAATGTACTGACCCTCAATGTAGTATGAAAGAATGTACTGTCCCACATTGTAGTATGAAAGAATGTACTGTCCCACAATGTGGTATGAAAGAATGTATTGTCCCACAATGTGGTATGAAAGAATGTATTGTCCCACAATGTGGTATGAAAGAATGTACTGTCCCACAATGTAGTATGAAAGAATGTATTGTCCCACAATGTGGTATGAAAGAATGTACTGTCCCACAATGTGGTATGAAAGAATGTACTGTCCCACAATGTGGTATGAAAGAATGTACTGTCCCACATTGTAGTATGAAAGAATGTACTGTCCCACATTGTAGTATGAAAGAATGTACTGTCCCACATTGTAGTATGAAAGAATGTACTGTCCCACATTGTAGTATGAAAGAATGTACTGTCCCACATTGTAGTATGAAAGAATGTACTGTCCCACATTGTAGTATGAAAGAATGTACTGTCCCACATTGTAGTATGAAAGAATGTACTGTCCCACAATGTAGTATGAAAGAATGTATTGTCCCACAATGTGGTATGAAAGAATGTACTGTCCCACATTGTAGTATGAAGTATGTTCTGTCCCACATTGTAGTATGAAAGAATGTACTGTCCCACATTGTAGTATGAAAGAATGTACTATCCCACAATGTAGTATGAAAGAATGTACTGTCCCACAATGTGGTATGAAAGAATGTACTGTCCCACATTGTAGTATGAAAGAATGTACTGTCCCACATTGTAGTATGAAAGAATGTACTGTCCCACAATGTAGTATGAAAGAATGTATTGTCCCACATTGTAGTATGAAAGAATGTATTGTCCCACAATGTGGTATGAAAGAATGTACTGTCCCACATTGTAGTATGAAAGAATGTACTGTCCCACAATGTGGTATGAAAGAATGTACTGTCCCACAATGTAGTATGAAAGAATGTATTGTCCCACAATGTGGTATGAAAGAATGTACTGTCCCACAATGTGGTATGAAAGAATGTACTGTCCCACATTGTAGTATGAAAGAATGTATTGTCCCACATTGTAGTATGAAAGAATGTATTGTCCCACATTGTAGTATGAAAGAATGTACTGTCCCACATTGTAGTATGAAAGAATGTACTGTCCCACAATGTAGTATGAAAGAATGTATTGTCCCACATTGTGGTATGAAAGAATGTACTGTCCCACAATGTAGTATGAAAGAATGTACTGTCCCACAATGTAGTATGAAAGAATGTATTGTCCCACATTGTGGTATGAAAGAATGTACTGTCCCACATTGTAGTATGAAAGAATGTACTGTCCCACATTGTAGTATGAAAGAATGTATTGTCCCACATTGTAGTATGAAAGAATTATTGTCCCACAATGTGGTATGAAAGAATGTACTGTCCCACATTGTAGTATGAAAGAATGTACTGTCCCACAATGTAGTATGAAAGAATGTACTGTCCCACATTGTAGTATGAAAGAATGTATTGTCCCACATGGCAGTATGAGAGAATGTACTGTCCGTCAATTCAGCATGAAAACATGTACTGTTCCCCAATGCAGTATGAAAGAATGTGAAGGAAAGAGCCTAAGTGTTGAGCAATAAGACCAAACAACTGACAGCTAAAATATATCAGGAAACCATTCAGACTTGTTCAGATCTAATACGTGAAATCTTACCTGAATGGGAAATGCGAAACACTACCTAAATGTAAAATACGAAATCTTACCTAAATGTAAAATAAGAAATCTTACCTAAATGTGAAATGCGAAATTTTACCTAAATGTGAAATCTTACCTAAATGTGAAATATGAAAACTTACCTAAATCTAATGTTTGCAACCTTTCTGAAGCCGGGCAGCTGTTGAAACACTTCCGTCAGCTACAGGATAGTAAATATTCAGCGTTACATAACTAATGATTCACCATCATCATCATCATCATCATCATCATCAAGTGCCCTGCCAGCTGGCGTAGGCGTTCATGGCTCTCCACAGATCTCGGTCTTTGGTGTTCTGGATCAACTCTGCTGATGATATTCCTCCATGCCACTGTCTCAATCCATCCAGCATCATTTCTCTTTGTCGGCCTCAGCCTCTCTTCCCCTCGATATTTACAATTGTCACGTAGTTCTCCGATGCCCCTCTTCTCATAACATGACCAAAGAAAACTGTTTGTCTCTTTCTTATTGTTGTATATAATGGTATAGTTTTATTAGCCTGTTTCAGGCAGTCGTTATTAGTTACTCTGGCGATCCAGGGAATTCGCAACATTCGTCTAATTAACCACATCTCTGTTGCTTCCATGTTGTATTTAAACACACACACACACACACACAAGCGCGCGAGCGAGCGCGCGCAGGCGCACATACACTAATTCAGTGTGTTGCTCGATGCATAACTAATGATTGTTTTAAGACACATACTTAGAACAAATTAATAAAGTTGATTAGCACACCAGAACATGGCTTTCGGAGTAGGTCTTGAGGACAACAATACACTGGGTCTCACATAA
>JACEFZ010023422.1:7500-37144 GCA_014155875.1 Cepaea nemoralis
GGCACATGTAAATCACAGAGGGGAAATTCAAAATACATAATAACATAAAAATAAGTACACTACAACACACCGAACAACGTTTCGATTATACTAGTCTTCTTCAGGAAAAACACAGATAGATATACATAAAATATGAAATTAGAAAACTTAATAACATTAAAACAAAAATCTTTCTCTTAAATAAGACATGGCTTGTATAACTTGATGCTATCATCGTTAAAATATCACATGGGTTGTCTAACTTGATGCTGTCATCAGTGACAACATCACATGGGTTGTCTAACTTGATACTGTCACCACTGAAACAGCACATGCGTTGTCTAACATGATACTGTCATCACTTAAATATTACATAGGTTGTCTAAATTGATACCGCCATCACTGAAACATTACATGGGTTGTCTAACATGATACTGTCATCACTGAAACATTACATGGGTTGTCTAACTTGATACTATCATCACTGAAACATTACATGGGTTGTCTAACTTGATACTGTCATCACTGAAACATTACATGGATTGCCTAATTTGATACTGTCATCACTGAAACATTACATGGGTTGTCTAACTTGATACTGTCATCACTGAAACATTACATGAATTGCCTAATTTGATACTGTCATCACTGAAACATTACATGGGTTGTCTAACTTGATACTGCCATCACTGAAACATTACATGAATTGCCTAATTTGATACTGTCATCACTGAAACATTACATGGGTTGTCTAACTTGATACTGTCATCACTGAAACATTACATGAATTGCCTATTTGATACTGTCATCACTGAAACATTACATGGGTTGTCTAACTTGATACTGTCATCACTGAAACATTACATGGGTTGTCTAACTTGATACTGTCATCACTGAAACATTACATGGATTATCTAACATGATACAGTCATCACTGGAACATCACATGGGTTGTCTAACTTGATACTGTCTTCACTGAAACATCACATGGGTTGTCTAACTTGATACTGTCTTCACTGAAACATTACATGGGGTTGTATAACTTGGCAGTGTCATCACTGAAATATTAAATGGGTTCTCTAATTTGATACCGTCATCACTGAAACATTACATGGGTTGTCTAACTTGATACTATCATCACTGAAACATTACATGGGTTGTCTAACTTGATACTGTCCTCACTGAAACATCACATGGGTTGTCTAACTTGATACTGTCATCACTGAAACATTACATGGGTTGTCTAACTTGATACTGTCATCACTGAAACATTACATGGGTTGTCTAACTTGATAATGTCATCACTGAAACATTACATGGGTTGTCTAACTTGATACTGTCATCACTGAAACATGACATGGATTATCTAACATGATACAGTCATCACTGGAACATTACATGGGTTGTCTAACTTGATACAGTCATCACTGAAACATTACATGGGTTGTCTAACTTGATACTGTCATCATTGAAACAATACATGGGTTGTCTAACTTGATACTGTCATCACTGAAACATTACATGGGTTGTCTAACTTGATACTGTCATCACTGAAACATTACACGGGTTGTGTAACTTGATACTGTCACCACTGAAACATTACACGGGTTGTGTAACTTGATACTGTCATCACTGAAACATTACATGGGTTGTTTAACTTGATACTGTCATCACTGAAACATCACATGGGTTGTCTAACTTGATACTGTCATCACTGGAACATTACATGGGTTGTCTAACTTGATACTGTCATCAATGAAACATTACATGGGTTGTCTAACTTGATACTGTCATCACTGAAACATTACATGGGTTGTTTAACTTGATACTGTCATCACTGAAACATTACATGGATTATCTAACATGATACAGTCATCACTGGAACATCACATGGGTTGTCTAATTTGATACTGTCATCACTGGAACATTACATGGGTTGTCTAACTTGATATTGTCATCACTGAAACATTACATGGGTTGTCTAACTTGATACTTTCATTACTGAAACATTACATGGGTTGTCTAACTTGATATTGTCATCACTGAAACATTACATGGGTTGTCTAACTTGATACTGTCATCACTGAAACATTACATGGGTTGTCTAACTTGATACTGTCATCACTGAAACATTACATGGGTTGTCTAACTTGATACTGTCATCACTGAAACATTACATGGGTTGTCTAACTTGATACAGTCATCACTGAAACATTACATGGGTTGTCTAACTTGATACTGTCATCACTGAAACATCACATAGGTTGTCTAACTTCACAAGCTCATTCCTGAGCCAAATGATGAATTTGAATTCTAAGAACGCAAAACAAAACACTACACAATTTATTGTTTAGTATATTTCGCTGGAAATTTGCTTGAGAGTAGTATACATGTTAATGCTATGAAAGGTACCCGCAGACAAAACAACAAACACGTAAACAAACTGACCTGATGTTGATCACATAGGATCCCCTGTACCTGAAGGATGCCAGGGAGGAGGCAATCTATGGGAGTAAATAGATGCGCACTTGCAATAAAGTCGTCATAAAGGCTTTTAGAGAGAAATAAACAAACAAACAAGATGATTTGAGCTAAGAACCGACATCACTGCACTCAGGACATTCCAATATGCGCTCCGTCCTCTCGTTCAACAACCAGCAAAGATTCATACTACTAATCGTTCCAGCTGTTATCGGATTGTAAGTTCTCAAAGTCTTCTCTCTTAGTTTCGAGATTTGTCCAGAATTCCAGCCTATCCCCCGCCATATCATCCTCTCCACATACGTTTCAGAGAAAAACAAACAAATGCTCCTCAAATCATGTAACAACAAAAACCGCATGAAGGTAGGGTTTATAACCACTACGTAGAGGTCAGGGGGAGACGCTGTGGTGTAGTTGCTTGACATTCGCCTGCCGGCCCAGTGCTCATGGGTTCAATCCACATAGTGGGAATTCTTCTTCTTCTTCTTCTTCTTCTTCTTCTTCTTCTTCTTCTTCTTCTTCTTCTTCTTCTTCTTCTTCTTCTTCTTCTTCTTCTTCTTCTTCTTCTTCTTCTTCTTCTTCTTCTTCTTCTTCTTCTTCTTCTTCTTCGTTCACCCAGAATGATTTTGGACGTAATTGCAATGTGGCTGTTTACAATAGAGCAGATATATTTGCATCTTTCGGCCGGCGCATCCTAATTCTTCAGGCATTTGTTGACCGGATTACTTTCCGAGGTGTGGGGGATTCGAATGTTTAGATCGGACCTGGGCTCGCAGATCGAACCGTCCTACAATAGGTACCATAAAATGTATAGGGAAGTCAAGTCGTCCGGCGTGATACTACTAGGTCACCCACACAGAGCCCAGTGGTTTATACAAATGAGGGTCTAGATCCGCATAACCAAAGTGGCTTATGAGGGTGAATGAGTTACTTTACTTTACTTTACTTTACTTTACTTTACACAACACTACTTTATTTTACTTTACACAACACTACTTTATTTTACTTTACACAAGTCTACTTTACTTTATACAATTTTACTTTATTTTGCTTTGCTTTGCTTTGCTTTACTACACTACACTACACTACACTACACTACACTACACTACACTACACTACACTACACTACACTACACTACACTACACTACACTGAATTATACTATACTATACTGTACTGTACTGTACTGTACTTTACTATACTCTACTGTGCTGTACTGTGCTGTGTATTATGCTATGCTATGCTATGCTATACTATACTATACTCATCCTCCTTCCCAAGCGTGTTCAGAATGTCAGCCTGGTTCATTGCTTGTTCGCTACCTAAATTTACCAAAGCCAGCAAGCCTAATTGTTTTTTTTTGTTTCGGCGACCAAGTACATCATCTTTTAGCCAAAGTAACCTCTGCTCCTCTGGCACCTTGCCATCTTGACAGACGATAGTTTGTTACATTGTACATCATAAAGTCATAATAACTACAACCCATGGCGGTAGCGGATGTGACTGATCAGATCAACTGGCGCTGTAAATGTTCGTTCACAATGGATGCATGTGAACACATGGTCATTTCCAACATCACGCACCATCTTACGTCTCACGCGCTCAGAGTGTGACCTATCTGCAATCATTTTATCTTTTGTCTTTTTTCCATTTCTGATCTCTGCCCTCCATGCAATAAGATCATCGAAGACTTTCTCCCAAGGTGCACTATTGTCGGATAAATAGTTGATAGCTCAACCCCAAAGAGATAAAGGATCCTAAGTTCCTCTTTCTCAATGTGATCCTACCCGTTAAAATTAATTTAGCTGTTACTGGCTCAATGATTTGAGACTATTAAATAGAGTTTTGGAGAACCAAGGAATACCTCCAGGAAAACAATGAAATTTTTACTGAGTATCCCAAATGTCCTTAGGGGTGGTTCCTTGCCTCTCCTCTACCAACTAAATAATTAATCTAGGGTAATTGCTTACAACAATTTTACTATGACAAGAGAACTCTCAAACGAGAAAATAACCCGTAAATTTCATCATTTATTATATATATATATATATATATATATATATATATATATATATATATATATATATATATATATATATATATATATATATGGAGCTATTGATTATACATGTAATAACATACAACAATCAATGCAGTACAATTACAATATTATTTACATATTCATCTCTAACTAATTATCTATCTCCTGGCTGTGCCACTGTATCAAAAATTGTTCTCAGTGTTGTATCCGATCTTAATTATACTTATTGGGCCTCTTCTGCTCGCCTAGTTATAATCTGTGGAAGAAAACTGGGTACACCCTGGTTGGTCTCCCATCCAGTTCTTGGATCTCGGTAGCATTCAGTCCATGTAGACTATATTCTTGAGTGTTCTTTTATTTCTTTTCCAGGTTAGATTTATTATGGCTCACTGGTTTTCTCCCCCACTTTACCTAGACTAAAGGATATGTTATACCTGTCCTGGAAGGGTGGTGGAAATTGGCAGGAAGTTGCTGTGGAATAGTATTTGGCCTCACTATCTCAGCTGTCTCACTCAGTTAAGTGGCTACTGCATTCAGTCACGCTGCTACTACTACTTTCACAAAGTGCTGCATTCACAAAGTCAGTTCTGGATAATTACCACCGCTTGAAACTTCAGCATCCACCATAAATCTAAAGATATCATCAATATGAACATCAGTATTTAAATTCTCTATATTTTGTTCAAGAACATCACACACAAAAAATACCTAAAAGAATTGTGATCCTATGAAAATAAACAGTGGAAGGTAAAGAGTCTTAGTGCTCTCAAATAGTTATCCACAACATAATTGGTTGATCTCCATTAGATCTTCCATTATATGGTGCTCAAGGTTTAGACTAGTAGATGTGCAGTTTCATCCTCACCTATGCCTGTCCTCAGGTCTACCGATTAAGTAATACCTTTATTGATTGGAATTGACAACTATGTTTCCCATTCTATTCTGTACCTAGTGAATTGTCTTTATCTTTTTCTATTCAAGAAAAAGTATCTCATACATTAAGGGTTTTTAAAAGTCATTCCCTATTGTAATGAGTGTTTGTTTATAAGCAATATAAGTACATTATGGTATCCATTCTTGTATAGTATTCAGGTGAATTCTTTTCTAGTACAAAGTTTTAAGGCGAGTATATTTCCTCCTCTTCACCGTCTCTATACTAAGATTGTACTCCATTTATCAGCATCATCATGCTCATTATAATCATTATCATCATCTTCATGTTCATTATCATCATTACCATCGTCATCATGCTCATTATAATCATTACATCATTCTATCATTATCAACATCATCATCATTACATTATTATCATTACACTACAGTCATAATCATCATTGTATTACATTATTATCATTACACTAGGCCATAAGTGTTAACAGGAGTGACATTAAATACAAAGTGGGATTTTGTTTAACCTCCAAAACCAGATGCTTGTAGTATACGTAATGTATTGTATGGTTTGTATCATGATTAGCGCACAAACCGAGATAAGTACGATAAGTGATATTTAATGCAATGTATTTTCATACTAAATTATTATTCAGTTTATGGGTTATGCCGAACAAGTTCTCTGGTGATAGACATGGCATTACACATCAAAGTTGCCTTCCATCATGAGATTGATTGTTAGCCTATACGCCTTTGCAGCATTCACTCATTCTCAAACATACTATTCATATGTATGGATGATCAATTCTCATATCTATCAGACATCATTCATATGTGCATGGATGATCAATTATCTCATCATTCATACTTATATGCAAAGTGGGTAATTATACTTATGTGATTTCCCAATGATAACTTAAAATGTTTAACATCATTGATATCACAATGAAATCTCTCATTTCACAATCATTCATCAGACACATCATATCTATAGGAATGACAATTAGTATCTGTCTGTGCTTTACACAGAATACATTCACAGATTTAACCACTATGACATTGCATTAGAATCTCAATCATGCTCATCTTTTCCTCAGAAATTATAATATTTCCTGGATGATGAATAGTCATACTGATGTGTTGTTACCAAATGATACATTCACATCTGTTTAGTAATAATGAAATCACACATGAATCCTCACAAACATGCTCTCAGCATTGACATAGATTTATGTGATAATTAGACATAATTATGAGATTCTCAAATGATACTTCCTCATGTGTAGCAATAATGAAAATACCCATGAGTCCCCCCCCCCCCGCTCTCACAGATTTATGTGACATACTTAATCCACATTCATGCATAATGAATCTTAACCATTCTAGCATGCCGGTTGACTGAGTATTATTGTGTGGCACAAATATTAATTCCACGTGTTTACAACATTGAAAATACATTTGACTCACCACATGGGTGCTTTAATTCAACACACACAATTATGTTCACTATAGGGCTCTATTTGGCTCCCATGTGCTCATTAAATATAAGACAAACTATATGTCTTTGCAAGTGCTCAAATCTACTTGACTATACACATGAAACTAGTTTGATTTACAAGTGTTTACTCATTTAAAATAGTTTCTTCTTACCAGTGTGGGCACATGTGTCCTTACCACTGCACTAAGCATTCTGAGTTTTCTTACATCTTAAGTTACTCACTACTCTAAATCACTACTGACTGAGTTTACCTTAAGAAATAAAATGTACAACCTGTGTCTAATGTTTTATACATTAAATCAGTTGTTTAACTGGGAGAAAAATAAACCTCACTATGGTTATTCTAAATGTATAGTTTATCTATAAACTATAACAATTAAATATATTATAATTTAGTTTCTACTAAATTAAATTTCTTAAGGACTCACTACATGTGTTAAAGAAGTCGACTTACCAACTCTGCTTCTGGGAAAAAGACTCACAAACTAATCTAAGATTTAAATAAATTAAATTAAATATGGTGTTTACCTTATTTATCAGAATGACTTCAACATGTCGACACGTTTCATGATCTGATTGAGATGCAATTTCTCAAAAGCGATGTCGTAGGCTGAGGATTTTCTTTTCTCGTGAATTTGATTTCGAAACTCTCTCACTCCTTCCGTTATTTCAGATCTGTTGTCTCATGCTGGCTTTAGGTAAAAACAAATAGGCCGTTTTTTCGCCTTGCCTGTGTTTTTATTCTAGTTCCCTCCTGTTGTGACGTCACAATGAGTCGATGTAAAAAGTAGGATTTATCGCAGCGTGGAACAAACTAGCCCTGATGTGGTGTCCAACTTTAATTGTCGACGGGAAATATTTACAGCATGTTACGTTTGTGAAAATAAATTATATCACAGATATCAAAGCCTGTATCAATCATGTCCCACTTACACACATCTTTGTATCGTAGTAATGGCCGACCCCGAGATCTTTTACACATCTTTAGTTCACCAAAACATATGTCCTTTAGTATTCTACCATCAATCATCCTCCTAATGTGTCCTATCCATCGAAGTCTACGAAGACTGAGCATGGAACAAATCGTCACACAATCTGATCTTCGCAATACTTGTGATTTTGTCTTGCCCCATAATGCCAAGTATTCTTCGCGGACACCGCATATCAAAGTAGCATTCACTGGTCCACATAAATGATATTTACCTTTGCAGTATGCACCTGACGAGAAACAGTCAAATATGTCATCCAAGAAAATCGTGCAATATTTTATTTATAGCGAGTGTTTTTAAATTCTCTAAAGGAATAGTTAGTTAGTTAGTTAGTTAGTTAGTTAGTTAGTCAGTCAGTCAGTCAGTCAGTCAGTTAGTTAGTTAGTTAGTTAGTTAGTTAGTTAGTTAGTTAGTTAGTTAGTTAGTTAGTTAGTTAGTTAGTTAGTTAGTTAGTTAGTTAGTTAGTTAGTTAGTTAGTTAGTCGACAGATCATCCTCATTGCGCATCGAACCATTCAGTCCATAAGTGCTCGGATCCCCTCCTCAGTAAATCCCGCAGCGTGTAGCGGCTAATGACACCAGTTCTGTGTTGGTTTATACACCTTGTTTGGCTTCCTGCGTGGTGTTCTTGTTTGGCCACACCTCTTTTAATTTGTTGTTCTCACAGTCTGACCATGGTTGTAGATTCACAGTCATCACTTCGTTCTCGCAAAAGTCTCACTAAGGGAATACATTGTTTATAGTTAATCGCGTTAGTCACGTTTCCAACTTCACGGCAATGGGTCGCCCCATTATGCTTCGTTCCTGTGCCAGTGAATGTCACACAACATACTCCTCACTGCCCCATGTGAAAAGTGGAACAGACAAGAGTCACGACAAACCAACAGCCCGCACAGGTATAATCTGCATAATGCCGCTGCCAGAATACCTAAACAAAAGTCCGCCACGGAACATTACAGTTCATCGTCGATGGAAGCGACAGTCACTAGAAAATCAGCAGTTACACATTACTGTATAAGGCTATATATTGTTATGAAATAGCCGGGGAATTTTCACATGGACTTCTAGTAATAAAAATGTCCCCTTGTCTCTGGGTAGTGAGATCGGACGCCCGTGTGTATTGTTGCGCACATAAAAAATCCCTTGGCAGTTGGAAATCCAAAAAGAGTAGCCTAACGGCGCTGCTCGGGCAAAATTTCGAGTTAAAAATCTACCCAAAGAATTTAAGGATCCTCGCCGGTGCTACGGAGTTCGTGCACTAGGCTGAGTTTCTCCTAACTCAGGCTGAGATAGGAGTATAACTGAGCACTTATGGGTTACACCCGTGTGCCGTGATGTTGATCTGTCGACTAAACTAAACTAAACTAAATTAAACTAATCGTTATGAAAGACAACACTTACCCAAGTCGTAACGACACTGTCAAGCTGAAAATATGCATTGGAGGAAATGTTCCTGAAATCCTCCAACCATTTCAGATCAGCAACAACCAGAACAAAGGCATAAAGCACTCCATTTCGGATTCGTGATGATAGCGCAGTTGTGTTGGATGTTGTGAATCCATTTGGTGTAGTTGAGTTGAATGTTGTCTGTGCGTTTGATGTAGCTGTGTTGAACGTTGTTAGTAGAGGTGTTGTAATCAGTTCATATAATGTAGTTGTCTCAGATGATGTCATTTCATCTACTGTAGTTGTCTCAGATGATGTCATTTCATCTACTGTAGTTGTCTCAGATGTTGTCATTACATCTACTGTAGTAGACTCAGATATTGTCATGTCATCTACTTTAGTTGTCACAGATGATGTCATTTCATCTACTATAATTGTCTCAGATGCTGTCCTTTCATCTACAGTAGTTGTCGTTGCAGCAAGTGTTAACATTGCATAATGTGTGGTCATTGCATCATGACTGGTCATTGCATCATGTGTGGTCATTGCATCATGTGTGGTCTTTGTATCATGTGTGATCATTGTATCAGGTGTGGTCATTGCATCATGTGTGGTCATTGTATCAGGCATTGTCATTGTAGCAGGTGTGGTCATTGTATCAGGTGTGTTAATTGTATCAGGTGTGGTCATTGTATCAGGTGTAATCATTGTATCAGGTTTAGTCATTGTATCAGGTGTGGTCATTGTATCAGGTCTGGTCATTGTATCAGGCACTGTCATTGTATCATGTGTGGTCATTGTATCAGGCATTGTCATTGTATCAGGTGTGGTCATTGTATCGTGTGTAGTCATTGTATCAGGTGTGGTCATTGTATCAGGTGTGGTCATTGTATCGTGTGTAGTCATTGTATCAGGTGTGGTCATTGTATCAGGTGTGGTCATTGTATCAGGTTTGGTCATTGTATCAGGTCTGGTCATTGTATCAGGCACTGTCATTGTATCATGTGTGGTCATTGTATCAGGCATTGTCATTGTATCAGGTGTGGTCATTGTATCGTGTGTAGTCATTGTATCAGGTGTGGTCATTGTATCAGGTGTGGTCATTGTATCAGGTGTGGTCATTGTATCAGGTGTAGTCATTGTATCAGGTGTGGTCATTGTATCAGGTGTAGTCATTGTATCATGTGTGGTCATTGTATCAGGTGTGGTCATTGTATCAGGTGTAGTCATTGTATCATGTGTGGTCATTGTATCAGGCATTGTCATTGTATCAGGTGTGGTCATTGTATCAGGTGTGGTCATTGTATCAGGCATTGTCATTGTATCATGTGTGGTCATTGTATCAGGTGTGGTCATTGTATCAGGTGTGGTCATTGTATCAGGTGTGGTCATTGTATCAGGCATTGTCATTGTATCAGGTGTGGTCATTGTATCAGGTGTGGTCATTGCATCAGGTGTAGTCATTGTATCATGTGTGGTCATTGTATCAGGCATTGTCATTGTATCAGGTGTGGTCATTGTATCAGGTGTGGTCATTGTATCATGTGTGGTCATTGTATCAGGTGTAGTCATTGTATCATGTGTGGTCATTGTATCATGTGTGGTCATTGTATCAGGTGTGGTCATTGTATCAGGTGTGGTAATTGTATCAGGTGTGGTCATTGTATCAGGTGTGGTCATTGTATCAGGTGTGGTCATTGTATCAGGTGTGGTCATTGTATCAGGTGTGGTCATTGTATCAGGTGTGGTCATTGTATCAGGCACTGTCATTGTATCAGGTGTGGTCATTGTATCAGGTGTGGTCATTGTATCAGGTGTGGTCAATGTATAATGTGTGGTCATTGTATCAGGTGTGGTCATTGTATCAGGTGTGGTCATTGTATCAGGTGTGGTCATTGTATCAGGTGTGGTCATTGTATCAGGTGTGGTCATTGTATCAGTTGTGGTCATTGTATCAGGTGTAGTCATTGTATCAGGTGTGGTCATTGTATCAGGTGTAGTCATTGTATCAGGTGTGGTCATTGTATCAGGTGTGGTCATTTTATCAGGTGTAGTCATTGTATCAGGTGTGGTCATTGTATCAGGCATTGTCATTGCATCAGGCATTGTAATTGTATCAGGTGTAGTCATTGTATCAGGTGTGGTCATTGTATCAGGTGTGGTCATTGTATCAGGTGTGGTCATTGTATCAGATGTGGTCATTGTATCAGATATGGTCATTGCATCAGGCATTGTCATTGTATCAGGTGTAGTCATTGTATCAGGTGTGGTCATTGTATCAGGTGTGGCCATTGTATCAGGTGTGGTCATTGTATCAGATGTGGTCATTGTATCAGGTGTGGTCATTGTATCAGGCATTGTCATTGTATCAGGTGTGGTCATTGTATCAGGCATTGTCATTGTATCATGTGTGGTCATTGTATCAGGTGTGGTCATTGTATTAGACATTGTCATTGTATCATGTGTGGTCATTGTATCATGTGTTGTCGTTTTATCAGGCATTGTCATTGTATCAGGTATAATCATTGTATCAGGTGTGGTCATTGTATCATGTGTGGTCATTGTATCATGTGTGGTCAATTTATCAGGCATTGTCATTGTATCAGGTGTAGTCATTGTATCAGGTGTAGTCATTGTATCATGTGTGGTCATTGTATCAGGTGTGGTCATTGTATAAGGTGTGGTCATTTTATCAGGTGTAGTCATTGTATCAGGTGTGGTCATTGTATCAGGTGTGGTCATTGTATCAGGAGTGGTCATTGTATCAGATGTGGTCATTGTATCAGGTGTGGTCATTGTATCAGGTGTGGTCATTGTATAAGATGTAGTCATTGTATCAGATGTGGTCATTTTATCAGGTGTGGTCATTGTATCAGGTGTGGTCATTGTATCAGGTATGGTCATTGTATCAGGTGTGGTCATTGTATCAGGTGTGGTCATTGTATCAGGTGTGGTCATTTTATCAGGTGTAGTCATTGTATCAGGCATTGTCATTGTATCAGGCATTGTCATCGTATCAGGTGTAGTCATTGTATCAGGTGTGGTCATTGTATCAGGTGTGGTCATTGTATCAGGTGTAGTCATTGTATCAGGTGTCGTCATTGTATCAGGTGTAGTCATTGTATCAGGTGTGATCATTGTATAAGGTGTGGTCATTTTATCAGGTGTGGTCATTGTATAAGGCATTGTCATTGTATCAGGTGTGTTCATTGCATCAGGCATTGTTATTGTATCAGGTGTGGTCATTGTATCAGGTGTGGTCATTGTATCAGGTGTGGTCATTGTATCAGGTGTGGTCATTGTATCAGGTGTGGTCATTGTATCAGGCACTGTCATTGTATCAGGTGTGGTCATTGTATCAGGTGTGGTCATTGTATCAGGTGTGGTCAATGTATAATGTGTGGTCATTGTATCAGGTGTGGTCATTGTATCAGGTGTGGTCATTGTATCAGGTGTGGTCATTGTATCAGGTGTGGTCATTTTATCAGGTGTAGTCATTGTATCAGGCATTGTCATTGTATCAGGCATTGTCATCGTATCAGGTGTAGTCATTGTATCAGGTGTGGTCATTGTATCAGGTGTGGTCATTGTATCAGGTATGGTCATTGTATCAGGTGTGTTCATTGTATCAGGCACTGTCATTGTATCAGGTGTGGTCATTGTATCAGGTGTGGTCATTGTATCAGGTGTGGTCAATGTATAATGTGTGGTCATTGTATCAGGTGTGGTCATTGTATCAGGCATTGTCATTGCATCAGGCATTGTCACTGTATCAGGTGTAGTCATTGTATCAGGTGTGGTCATTGTATCAGGAGTGGTCATTGTATCAGATGTGGTCATTGTATCAGATGTGGTCATTGCATCAGGCATTGTCATTGTATCAGGTGTAGTCATTGTATCAGGTGTGGTCATTGTATCAGGTGTGGCCATTGTATCAGGTGTGGTCATTGTATCAGATGTGGTCATTGTATCAGGTGTGGTCATTGTATCAGGCATTGTCATTGTATCAGGTGTAGTCATTGTATCAGGCATTGTCATTGTATCATGTGTGGTCATTGTATCAGGTGTTGTCATTGTATCAGACATTGTCATTGTATCATGTGTGGTCATTGTATCATGTGTTGTCGTTTTATCAGGCTTTGTCATTGTATCAGGTATAGTCATTGTATCAGGTGTGGTCATTGTATCATGTGTGGTCATTGTATCATGTGTGGTCAATTTATCAGGCATTGTCATTGTATCAGGTGTAGTCATTGTATCAGGTGTAGTCATTGTATCATGTGTGGTCATTGTATAAGGTGTGGTCATTGTATAAGGTGTGGTCATTGTATCAGGTGTAGTCATTGTATCAGGTGTAGTCATTGTATCAGGCATTGTCATTGTATCAGGTGTGGTCATTGTATCAGGTGTGGTCATTGTATCAGGCATTGTCATTGTATCAGGTGTGGTCATTGCATTATATGTAGTCATTGTATCAGGTGTGGTCATTGTATCAGGTCTGGTCATTGCATCATGTGTGCTCATTGTATCATGTCTGGTCATTATATCAGGTGTGGTCATTGCATCATGTGTGGTCATTGTATCAGGTGTGGTCATTGTATCAGGTGTGGTCATTTTATCAGGTGTGGTCATTTTATCAGGTGTGGTCATTGTATCAGGTGTGGTCATTGTATCAGGTGTGGTCATTGTATAAGGTGTGGTCATTGTATCAGATGTGGTCATTTTATAAGGTGTGGTCATTGTATCAGGTGTGGTCATTGTATCAGGTGTGGTCATTGTATCAGGTGTGGTCATTGTATCAGGTGTGGTCATTGTATCAGGTGTGGTCATTGTATCAGGCACTGTCATTGTATCAGGTGTGGTCATTGTATCAGGTGTGGTCATTGTATCAGGTGTGGTCAATGTATAATGTGTGGTCATTGTATCAGGTGTGGTCATTGTATCAGGTGTGGTCATTGTATCAGGTGTGGTCATTGTATCAGGTATGGTCATTGTATCAGGTGTGGTCATTGTATCAGGTGTGGTCATTGTATCAGTTGTGGTCATTGTATCAGATGTAGTCATTGTATCAGGTGTGGTCATTGTATCAGGTGTAGTCATTGTATCAGGTGTGGTCATTGTATCAGGTGTGGTCATTTTATCAGGTGTAGTCATTGTATCAGGTGTGGTCACTGTATCAGGCATTGTCATTGCATCAGGCATTGTAATTGTATCAGGTGTAGTCATTGTATCAGGTGTAGTCATTGTATCAGGTGTGGTCATTGTATCAGGTGTGGTCATTGTATTAGATGTGGTCATTGTATCAGATGTGGTCATTGCATCAGGCATTGTCATTGTATCAGGTGTAGTCATTGTATCAGGTGTGGTCATTGTATCAGGTGTGGCCATTGTATCAGGTGTGGTCATTGTATCAGATGTGGTCATTGTATCAGGTGTGGTCATTGTATCAGGCATTGTCATTGTATCAGGTGTGGTCATTGTATCAGGCATTGTCATTGTATCATGTGTGGTCATTGTATCAGGTGTGGTCATTGTATCAGACATTGTCATTGTATCATGTGTGGTCATTGTATCATGTGTTGTCGTTTTATCAGGCTTTGTCATTGTATCAGGTATAGTCATTGTATCAGGTGTGGTCATTGTATCATGTGTGGTCATTGTATCATGTGTGGTCAATTTATCAGGCATTGTCATTGTATCAGGTGTAGTCATTGTATCAGGTGTAGTCATTGTATCATGTGTGGTCATTGTATCAGGTGTGGTCATTGTATAAGGTGTGGTCATTTTATCAGGTGTAGTCATTGTATCAGGTGTAGTCATTGTATCAGGCATTGTCATTGTATCAGGTGTGGTCATTGTATCAGGTGTGGTCATTGTATCAGGCATTGTCATTGTATCAGGTGTGGTCATTGCATTATATGTAGTCATTGTATCAGGTGTGGTCATTGTATCAGGTCTGGTCATTGCATCATGTGTGCTCATTGTATCATGTGTGGTGATTATATCAGGTGTGGTCATTGCATCATGTGTGGTCATTGTATCAGGTGTGGTCATTGTATCAGGTGTGGTCATCGTATCTTGTGTGGTCATTGTATCAGGTGTTGTCATTGTATCAGACATTGTCATTGTATCATGTGTGGTCATTGTATCATGTGTTGTCGTTTTATCAGGCTTTGTCATTGTATCAGGTATAGTCATTGTATCAGGTGTGGTCATTGTATCAAGTGTGGTCATTGTATCATGTGTGGTCAATTTATCAGGCATTGTCATTGTATCAGGTGTAGTCATTGTATCAGGTGTGGTCATTGTATCAGATGTGGTCATTTTATAAGGTGTGGTCATTGTATCAGGTGTGGTCATTGTATCAGGTGTGGTCATTGTATCAGGTGTGGTCATTGTATCAGGTGTGGTCATTGTATCAGGTGTGGTCATTGTATCAGGCACTGTCATTGTATCAGGTGTGGTCATTGTATCAGGTGTGGTCATTGTATCAGGTGTGGTCAATGTATAATGTGTGGTCATTGTATCAGGTGTGGTCATTGTATCAGGTGTGGTCATTGTATCAGGTGTGGTCATTGTATCAGGTATGGTCATTGTATCAGGTGTGGTCATTGTATCAGGTGTGGTCATTGTATCAGTTGTGGTCATTGTATCAGATGTAGTCATTGTATCAGGTGTGGTCATTGTATCAGGTGTAGTCATTGTATCAGGTGTGGTCATTGTATCAGGTGTGGTCATTTTATCAGGTGTAGTCATTGTATCAGGTGTGGTCACTGTATCAGGCATTGTCATTGCATCAGGCATTGTAATTGTATCAGGTGTAGTCATTGTATCAGGTGTGGTCATTGTATCAGGTGTGGTCATTGTATCAGGTGTGGTCATTGTATTAGATGTGGTCATTGTATCAGATGTGGTCATTGCATCAGGCATTGTCATTGTATCAGGTGTAGTCATTGTATCAGGTGTGGTCATTGTATCAGGTGTGGCCATTGTATCAGGTGTGGTCATTGTATCAGATGTGGTCATTGTATCAGGTGTGGTCATTGTATCAGGCATTGTCATTGTATCAGGTGTGGTCATTGTATCAGGCATTGTCATTGTATCATGTGTGGTCATTGTATCAGGTGTGGTCATTGTATCAGACATTGTCATTGTATCATGTGTGGTCATTGTATCATGTGTTGTCGTTTTATCAGGCTTTGTCATTGTATCAGGTATAGTCATTGTATCAGGTGTGGTCATTGTATCATGTGTGGTCATTGTATCATGTGTGGTCAATTTATCAGGCATTGTCATTGTATCAGGTGTAGTCATTGTATCAGGTGTAGTCATTGTATCATGTGTGGTCATTGTATCAGGTGTGGTCATTGTATAAGGTGTGGTCATTTTATCAGGTGTAGTCATTGTATCAGGTGTAGTCATTGTATCAGGCATTGTCATTGTATCAGGTGTGGTCATTGTATCAGGTGTGGTCATTGTATCAGGCATTGTCATTGTATCAGGTTGTGGTCATTGCATTATATGTAGTCATTGTATCAGGTGTGGTTCATTGTATCAGTCTGGTCATTGCATCATGTGTGCTCATTGTATCATGTGTGGTGATTATATCAGGTGTGGTCATTGCATCATGTGTGGTCATTGTATCAGGTGTGGTCATTGTATCAGGTGTGGTCATCGTATCTTGTGTGGTCATTGTATCAGGTGTTGTCATTGTATCAGACATTGTCATTGTATCATGTGTGGTCATTGTATCATGTGTTGTCGTTTTATCAGGCTTTGTCATTGTATCAGGTATAGTCATTGTATCAGGTGTGGTCATTGTATCAAGTGTGGTCATTGTATCATGTGTGGTCAATTTATCAGGCATTGTCATTGTATCAGGTGTAGTCATTGTATCAGGTGTAGTCATTGTATCATGTGTGGTCATTGTATCAGGTGTGGTCATTGTATAAGGTGTGGTCATTTTATCTGGTGTAGTCATTGTATCAGGTGTAGTCATTGTATCAGGCATTGTCATTGTATCAGGTGTAGTCATTGTATCAGGCATTGTCATTGTATCAGGCATTGTCATTGTATCAGGTGTGGTCATTGCATTATATGTAGTCATTGTATCAGGTGTGGTCATTGCATTATATGTAGTCATTGCATCATGTGTGCTCATTGTATCATGTGTGGTAATTATATCAGGTGTGGTCATTGCATCATGTGTGGTCATTGTATCAGGTGTGGTCATTGTATCAGGTGTGGTCATTTTATCAGGTGTGGTCATTTTATCAGGTGTGGTCATTGTATCAGGTGTGGTCATTGTATCAGGTGTGGTCATTGTATAAGGTGTGGTCATTGTATCAGATGTGGTCATTTTATAAGGTGTGGTCATTGTATCAGGTGTGGTCATTGTATCAGGTGTGGTAATTGTATCAGGTGTGGTCATTGTATCAGATGTGGTCATTTTATAAGGTGTGGTCATTGTATCAGGTGTGGTCATTGTATCAGGTGTGGTAATTGTATCAGGTGTGGTCATTGTATCAGGTGTGGTCATTGTGTCAGGTGTGGTCATTGTATCAGATGTGGTCATTTTATCAGGTGTAGTCATTGTATCAGGTGTGGTCATTGTATCAGGTGTAGTCATTGTATCAGGTGTGGTCATTGTATCAGGTGTGGTCATTTTATCAGGTGTAGTCATTGTATCAGGTGTGGTCATTGTATCAGGCATTGTCATTGCATCAGGCATTGTAATTGTATCAGGTGTAGTCATTGTATCAGGTGTGGTCATTGTATCAGGTGTGGTCATTGTATCAGGTGTGGTCATTGTATCAGATGTGGTCATTGTATCAGATGTGGTCATTGCATCAGGCATTGTCATTGTATCAGGTGTAGTCATTGTATCAGGTGTGGTCATTGTATCAGGTGTGGCCATTGTATCAGGTGTGGTCATTGTATCAGATGTGGTCATTGTATCAGGTGTGGTCATTGTATCAGGCATTGTCATTGTATCAGGTGTGGTCATTGTATCAGGCATTGTCATTGTATCATGTGTGGTCATTGTATCAGGTGTGGTCATTGTAATAGGCATTGTCATTGTATCAGGTGTAGTCATTGCATTATATGTAGTCATTGTATCAGGTGTGGTCATTGTATCAGGTCTGGTCATTACATCATGTGTGCTCATTGTATCATGTGTGGTCATTAAATCAGGTGTGGTCATTGCATCATGTGTGGTCATTGTATCAGGTGTGGTCATTGTATCAGGTGTGGTCATCGTATCTTGTGTGGTCATTGTATCAGGTGTGGTCATTGCATCATGTGTGGTCATTGCATCAGGCATTGTCATTGTATCATGTGAGGTCATTGTATCAGGTGTGGTCATTAAGTCAGGTGTGCTCATTGTATCATGTTTGGTCATTGTATCAGGCATTGTCATTGTATCAGGTGTGGTCATTGTATCAGGCATTGTCATTGTATCATGTGTGGTCATTGCATCAGGTGTGGTCATTGTATCATGTGTTGTCATTGTATCAGGTGTGGTCGTTGTATCAGGTGTAGTCAATGCATCAGGTGTGGTCATTGTATCAGGTGTGGTCATTGTATCAGGTGTGGTCATTGTATCAGACATTGTCATTGTATCAGGCATTGTCAATGTATCAGGTGTGGTCATTGTATCATGTGTGGTCATTGTATCAGGCATTGTCATTGTATCCGGTGTTGTCATTGTATCAGGCATTGTCATTGTATCATGTGTTGTCATTGTATCAGGTGTGGTAATTGTATCAGGTGTGTTCATTGTATCATATGTTGTCATTGTATCAGGTGTGGTCATTGTATCGGGTGTAGTCAATGTATCCAGTGTCATCATTGTATCAGGTGTGGTCATTGTATCAGGTGTGGTCATTGTATCAGGCATTGTCGTTGTATCAGGCATTGTCATTGTATCAGGTGTGGTCATTTTATCAGGCATTGTCATTGTATCATGTGTGGTCATTGCATCAGGTGTGGTCATTGTATCATGTGTTGTCAATGTATCAGGTGTGGTCATTGTATCAGGTGTAGTCAATGCATCAGGTGTGGTCATTGTATCAGGTGTGGTCATTGTATCAGGTGTGGTCATTGTATCAGGCATTGTCATTGTATCAGGTGTGGTCATTGTATCATGTGTGGTCATTGTATCAGACATTGTCATTTTATCCGGTGTTGTCATTATATCAGGCATTGTCATTGTATCATGTGTTGTCATTGTATCAGGTGTGGTCATTGTATCAGGTGTGTTCATTGCATCAGGTGTGGTCATTGTATAATGTGTTGTCATTGTATCAGGTGTGGTCATTGTATCGGGTGTAGTCAATGTATCAGGTGTGGTCATTGTATCCTGTGTGGTCATTGTATCAGGCATTGTCATTGTATCATATGTGGTCATTGTATCATGTGTGGTCATTGTATCATTTGTGGTCATTGTATCAGGCATTGTCATTGTATCATGTGTGGTCATTGTATCATGTGTGGTCATTGTAACAGGCCATTTCAGTGTATCATGTGTGGTCATTGTATCAGGCATTGTCATTGTATCATTTGTGGTTATTGTATCATGTGTGGCCATTGTATCATGTGTGGTCATTGTATCAGGTGTGGTCATTGTATCATGTGTGGTCATTGTATCATGTGTGGTCATTGTATCAGGCATTGTCATTGTATCAGATGTGGTCATTGTATCATTCATTGTCATTGTATCATGTGTGGTCATTGTATCATGTGTGGTCATTGTATTAGGCATTGACATTGTATCATGTGTGGTCATTGTATCAGGTGTAGTCATTGTATCAGGTGTGGTCATTGTATCAGGTGTGGTCATTATATCAGGTGTGGTCATTAAGTCAGGCGTGGTCATTGTATCAGGCATTGTCATTGTATCATGTGTGGTCATTGTATCATGTGTGGTCATTGTATTAGGCATTGACATTGTATCATGTGTGGTCATTGTATCAGGTGTAGTCATTGTATCAGGTGTGGTCATTGTATCAGGTGTGGTCATTATATCATATGTGGTCATTGTATCATGTGTGGTCCTTGTATCAGGAATTGTCATTGTATCAGGTGTAGTCATTGTATCAGGTTTAGTCATTGTATCATGTGTTGTCATTGTATGAGGCATTGTCATTGTATCAGGTTTGGTCATTGTATCAGGCATTGTCATTGTATCAGGTGTGGTCATTCTATCATGTGTGGTCATTGTATCAAGTGTGGTCATTTTATCAGGTGTGGTCATTGTATCAGGAATTGTCATTGTATCATGTGTGGTTATTGTATCAGGTGTGGTCATTGTATCAGGCAGTGTCATTGTATCATGTGTGGTCATTGTATCAGGCATTGTCATTGCATCATGTGTGGTCATTGTACCATGTGTGGTCATTGTATCAGGTATGGTCATTGTATCAGGCATTGTCATTTCATCAGGTGTAATCATTGTATCAGGTGTGGTCATTGTATCAGGCATTGTCATTGTATCAGGTGTGGTCATTGTATCAGCTGTGGTCATTGCATCATATGTGGTCATTGTATCATGTGTGGTCATTGTATCAGATGTGTTTATTGTATCAGGCATGGTCATTGTATCATGTGTGGTCATTGTATCAGGAATTGTCATTGTATCAGGTTTGGTCATTGTATTAGGTGTGGTCATTGTATCAGGTGTGGTCATTGTATCAGGTGTGGTCATTGTATCAGGTGTGGTCATTGTATCATGTGTGGTCATTGTATCAGGTGTGGTCATTGCATCATTTGTGGTCATTGTATCAGCCATTGTCATTATATCAGGTGTGGTCATTGTATCAGGTGTGGTCATTGCATCAGGAATTGTTATTGGATCAGGTTTGGTCATCGGATCATGTGTGGTCATTGTATCAGGCATTGCCATTGTATCATGTGTGGTCATTGTATCATGTGTGGTCATTGTATCAGGCATTGTCATTGTATCAGGTGTGGTCATTGTATCAGGCATTGTCATTGTATCATGTGTGGTCATTGTATCATGTGTGGTCATTGTATAAGGCATTGTCATTGTATCATGTGTGGTCATTGTATCATGTGTGGTCATTGCATCAGGCATTGTCATTGTATCATGTGTGGTCATTGTATCAGGCATTGTCATTGTATCATGTGTGGTCATTGAATCATGTGTGGTCATTGTATCATGTATGATCATTGTATCATGCGTGGTCATTGTATCAGGTATTTTCATTGCATCATGTGTGGTCATTGTATCATGTGTGGTCATTGTATCAGGTGTGGTCATTGTATCATGTGTGGTCATTGTATCATGTGTGGTCATTGTGTCAGGCATTGTCATTGTATCAGGTGTGGTCATTGTATCAGGCATTGTCATTGTATCATGTGTGGTAATTGTATCATGTGTGGTCATTGTATCATGTGTGGTCATTGCATCATGTGTGGTCATTGTATCATGTGTGGTCATTGCATCATATGTGGTCATTGTATCAGGTGTGGTAATTGTATCAGGCATTGTCATTGTATCATGTGTGGTCATTGTATCAGGTTTGGTCATTGTATCAGGTGTGGTCATTGTATCATGTGTGGTAATTGTATCAGGCATTGTCATTGTATCAGGTGTGGTTATTGTATCATGTGTGGTTATTGTATCAGGTATGGTCATTGTATCAGGTGTGGTCATTGTATCAGGTGTGGTCATTGTACCAGGTGTGGTCATTGTATCAGGTGTGGTCATTGTATCAGGCATTGTCATTATATCAGGTGTGGTCATTGTATCAGGTGTGGTCATTGTGTCGTGTGTGGTCATTGTATCTGGCATTGTCATTGTATCAGGTGTGGTCATTGTATCAGGTGTGATCATTGTATGATGTGTGGTCATTGTATCAGGCATTGTCATTTTATCAGGCATTGTCATTGTATCAGGTGTCGTCATTGTATCAGGTGTGGTCATTGTATCAGGTGTGTTCATTGCATCAGGTGTGGTCATTGTATAATGTGTTGTCATTGTATCAGGTGTGGTCATTGTATCGGGTGTAGTCAATGTATCAGGTGTGGTCATTGTATCCTGTGTGGTCATTGTATCAGGCATTGTCATTGTATCATATGTGGTCATTGTATCATGTGTGGTCATTGTATCATTTGTGGTCATTGTATCAGGCATTGTCATTGTATCATGTGTGGTCATTGTATCATGTGTGGTCATTGTAACAGGCCATTTCAGTGTATCATGTGTGGTCATTGTATCAGGCATTGTCATTGTATCATGTGTGGTCATTGTATCATGTGTGGCCATTGTATCATGTGTGGTCATTGTATCAGGTGTGGTCATTGTATCATGTGTGGTCATTGTATCATGTGTGGTCATTGTATCAGGCATTGTCATTGTATCAGGTGTGGTCATTGTATCAGGCATTGTCATTGTATCATGTGTGGTCATTGTATCATGTGTGGTCATTGTATTAGGCATTGACATTGTATCATGTGTGGTCATTGTATCAGGTGTAGTCATTGTATCAGGTGTGGTCATTGTATCAGGTGTGGTCATTATATCAGGTGTGGTCATTAAGTCAGGCGTGGTCATTGTATCAGGCATTGTCATTGTATCATGTGTGGTCATTGTATCATGTGTGGTCATTGTATTAGGCATTGACATTGTATCATGTGTGGTCATTGTATCAGGTGTAGTCATTGTATCAGGTGTGGTCATTGTATCAGGTGTGGTCATTATATCATATGTGGTCATTGTATCATGTGTGGTCCTTGTATCAGGAATTGTCATTGTATCAGGTGTAGTCATTGTATCAGGTTTAGTCATTGTATCATGTGTTGTCATTGTATGAGGCATTGTCATTGTATCAGGTTTGGTCATTGTATCAGGCATTGTCATTGTATCAGGTGTGGTCATTCTATCATGTGTGGTCATTGTATCAAGTGTGGTCATTTTATCAGGTGTGGTCATTGTATCAGGAATTGTCATTGTATCATGTGTGGTTATTGTATCAGGTGTGGTCATTGTATCAGGCAGTGTCATTGTATCATGTGTGGTCATTGTATCAGGCATTGTCATTGCATCATGTGTGGTCATTGTACCATGTGTGGTCATTGTATCAGGTATGGTCATTGTATCAGGCATTGTCATTTCATCAGGTGTAATCATTGTATCAGGTGTGGTCATTGTATCAGGCATTGTCATTGTATCAGGTGTGGTCATTGTATCAGCTGTGGTCATTGCATCATATGTGGTCATTGTATCATGTGTGGTCATTGTATCAGATGTGTTTATTGTATCAGGCATGGTCATTGTATCATGTGTGGTCATTGTATCAGGAATTGTCATTGTATCAGGTTTGGTCATTGTATTAGGTGTGGTCATTGTATCAGGTGTGGTCATTGTATCAGGTGTGGTCATTGTATCAGGTGTGGTCATTGTATCATGTGTGGTCATTGTATCAGGTGTGGTCATTGCATCATTTGTGGTCATTGTATCAGCCATTGTCATTATATCAGGTGTGGTCATTGTATCAGGTGTGGTCATTGCATCAGGAATTGTTATTGGATCAGGTTTGGTCATCGGATCATGTGTGGTCATTGTATCAGGCATTGCCATTGTATCATGTGTGGTCATTGTATCATGTGTGGTCATTGTATCAGGCATTGTCATTGTATCAGGTGTGGTCATTGTATCAGGCATTGTCATTGTATCATGTGTGGTCATTGTATCATGTGTGGTCATTGTATAAGGCATTGTCATTGTATCATGTGTGGTCATTGTATCATGTGTGGTCATTGTATCAGGCATTGTCATTGTATCATGTGTGGTCATTGTATCAGGCATTGTCATTGTATCATGTGTGGTCATTGAATCATGTGTGGTCATTGTATCATGTATGATCATTGTATCATGCGTGGTCATTGTATCAGGTATTTTCATTGCATCATGTGTGGTCATTGTATCATGTGTGGTCATTGTATCAGGTGTGGTCATTGTATCATGTGTGGTCATTGTATCATGTGTGGTCATTGTGTCAGGCATTGTCATTTTATCAGGTGTGTCATTGTATCAGGCATTGTCATTGTATCATGTGTGGTCATTGTATCATGTGTGGTCATTGTATTAGGGATTGTCATTGTATCATGTGTGGTCATTGTATCATGTATGGTCATTGTATCAGGCATTGTCATTGTATCAGGTGTGGTCATTGTATCAGGCATTGTCATTGTATCATGTGTGGTCATTGTATCAGGTGTGGTCATTGTATCAGGTGTGGTCATTGTATCAGGTGTGGTCATTGTATCAGGCATTGTCATTGTATCAGGTGTAGTCATTTTATCACGTGTGGTCAGTGTATTAGGTGTGGTCATTGTATCTAGCACTGTCATTGTATCAGGTGTGGTCATTGTATCAGGCATTGTCATTGTATCATGTGTGGTCATTGTGTCCGGTGTGGTCATTGTATCATGTGTTGTCATTTCATCAACTGTCATTGTATCATGTGTTGTCATTCCCTCACTTGTCGTTGCATCATGTGTTGTCATCCCATCAGCTGTCATTGTATCATGTGTTGTCATTCCATCAGCTGTCATTGTATTATGTGTTGTCATGTCATCAACTGCTAATTTATCATGTGTTTTCATTTCATCGAATGTCATTGTATTGTGTGTTGTCATTTTATCACTTGTCATTGTATCATGTGTTGTCATTCTATCAGCTGTCATTTTTTCATGTTGTGTTTGTCCATCAACTGTTGTTGCATCTACTGTAATTGTATCAGTGGTTGTTATTCCAACATATGTCATTGTATCAGATGATGTTATTCCATCAGCTGTCAGTGTATCATGTGTTGTCTTTCCGTCAGCTAGCATTGTATCAAGTGTTGTTATTTCATCAACTGTCAGTGTATTATATGTTGTCTTTCCATAAGCTGTCATTGTATCATGTGTTGTCATTCCATCAGCTGCCATTGTATCACGTGTTGTCATTTCATCAGCTGTCAGTGTATCATGCGTTGTCTTTCTGTCAGCTAGCATTGTATCATGTGTTGTCATTTCATCAACTGTCAGTGTATCATATGTTGTCTTTCCATCAGCTGTCATTGTATCATATGTTTTCATTCCATCTATTGTCATTGTATCATGTGTTGTCATTCCATCAGCTCTTATTGTATCAGATGTAGTAATTCCATCAGCTATCATTGTATAATGTGTTGTCATTCCATCAGCTGTCATTGTATCATGTGTTGTCATTCCATCTATTGTCATTGTATCATGTGTTGTCATTCCATCTATTGATATTGTATCATGTGTTGTCATGCCATCAGCTGTCATTGTATCATGTGTTGTCATTCCATCAGCTCTCATTGCATCAGATGTATTCATTCTGTCAGCTGTCATTGTATCATGTGTTTTCATTCCATCAGTTGTCATTGTATCATGAGTTGTCGACCAGTCAGCTGTCATTGTATCATGTGTTGTCATTCCATCTACTGTCATTGTATCATGTGTTGTCAGTCCATCAGCTATCATTGTATCATGTGTTGTCATTCCATCAGCTGTCATTGTATCATGTGTTGTCATTCCATCTACTGTCATTGTATCATGTATTGTCATTCCATCAGCTGTCATTGTATCATGTGTTGTCATTCCATCTAGCTGTCATTGTATCATGTGTTTTCATTCCATCAGCTCTCATTGCATCAGATGTATTCAGTCCATCTACTGTCATTGTATTATGCGTTGTCATTCCATCAAGCTGTCATTGTATCATGTGTTTTCGATTCCATCTAGCTGTCATTGTATCATGTGTGGTCAACCGATCAGTTGTCATTGTATTATGTGTTGTCATTCCATCTACTGTCATTGTATCATGTGTTGTCATTCCATCTACTGTCATTGTATTATATGTTGTCATTCCATCTACTGTCATTGTATCATGTGTTGTCATTCCATCTACTGTCATTGTATTATGTGTTGTCATTCCATCTACTGTCATTGTATTATGTGTTGTCATTCCATCTACTGTCATTGTATTATGTGTTGTCATTCCATCTACTGTCATTGTATCATGTGTTGTCATTCCATCTACTGTCATTGTATCATGTGTTGTCATTCCATCTACTGTCATTGTATCATGTGTTGTCATTCCATCTACTGTCATTGTATCATGTGTTGTCATTCCATCTACTGTCATTGTATCATGTGTTGTCATTCCATCTACTGTCATTGTATCATGTGTTGTCATTCCATCTACTGTCATTTTATCATGTGTTGTCATTCCATCTTCTGTCATTGTATCATGTGTTGTCATTCCATCTTCTGTCATTGTATCATGTGTTGTCATTCCATCTACTGTCATTGTATCATGTGTTGTCATTCCATATACTGTCATTGTATCATGTGTTGTCCTTACATCAGCTGTCATTGCATCATGTTTTGTCATTCCATCAGATGTCATTGTATCATGTGTTGTCATTCCATCTACTGTCAATGTATCAGATGTAGTCATTCCATCTACTGTCATTGTATCATGTGTTGTCATTCCATCTACTGTTATTGTATCATGTGTTGTCATTCCATCTACTGTCATTGTATCATGTGTTGTCATTCCATATACTGTCATTGTATCATGTGTTGTCCTTACATCAGCTGTCATTGCATCATGTTTTGTTATTCCATCCGATGTTATTGTATCATGTGTTGTCATTCCATCAGCTGTCATTGTATCATGTGTTGTCATTCCATCTACTGTCATCGTATCATGTGTTGTCCTTACATCAGCTGTCATTGCATCATGTTTTGTCATTCCATCAGATGTCATTGTATCATGTGTTGTCATTCCATCTACTGTCATTGTATCGTGTGTTGTCATTCCATCTACTGTCATTGTATCATGTGTTGTCATTCCATATACTGTCATTGTATCATGTGTTGTCCTTACATCAGCTGTCATTGCATCATGTTTTGTTATTCCATCCGATGTCATTGTATCATGTGTTGTCATTCCATCAGCTGTCATTGTATCATTTGTTGTCATTCCATCTACTGTCATTGTATCATGTGTTGTCATTCCATCTATTGTCAATGTATCATGTGTTGTCCTTACATCAGTTTTCATTGTATCATGTGTTGTCATTCCATCAGCTGTCATTGTATCAGATGTAGTCATTTTATCTACTGTCATTGTATCAGATGTTGTCAATGTATCTACTGCCATTTGTCCATGTGTAATCAATCCAAGTTCTGTATTTGTCCCATATTCAGTCTGTTCATCTGTCCCGAATGAAGATGCTTCACTGACGAAATCTGAGGCTGGACGTGTGGACACATGGCGGCTCACGGTGGCGTCTGGAAAGATATTGGAAGGCAAAATATGATTCCATTAATCGGTTACATTATCCTATTAAAATGAGTCTCTATGGCGTAGTTGTTAGACACTCGCCTGTTGTTACGGTTGTTATGTGCTTGACCCGCATAGGGACATATCTGAATTCTGAAAAAATTGTTCTGATTGGAGTTTCCGTGACGAAGTGTTTAATATGCCAGAATCGCGTTCCGAGGTTTGTGGGTTCGATTCTACTTCGTTGCGTACACGAGTGCAATTTTCTCGACCTGGGGTCGTCGCTGGAGCTACGGAGTTCGTGCTTTGTGCATCGCTTTCAGCAGGCAATCCTGCTGAAAAAAGATCCTGCAGTGTGGAATACAACCTAGTTCAATGAAGTGGACCCTCTGCTTTTTAACCATTTTTTTTAAATGTAGGGGAGACTGGGGAGAAATGGACATAGGGGAGAATGGACCACCCTCTCTGGCCCCTGGCTGTGATGCAATGAAAGTGAAACCATAATAAGTTTGTTTCCACATCAACATAGTCCGAATTTTTCATTTTCCATCGACTTCCCGCACAGGTCGTTCCCACGCAAAGTTTGTTAATCAGTTTTCTTTCACTAACGTTTCATTTTTCCCGTTCAGAGACATCATCTAAAGCAGATCAGATTTTTTCAAGGGAAACAGCCACCAGGTAATCAACCGTTCTGTATTTTATATTCACTTGTTATTTAAGAAAATGCTTCATGACGAAATCTAGGGTATGTAACATTAGATTTGAAAGATTTGGAAGGCAAAATAGTTTTAATTTTCATTATGGGGGAAAATGGTCTCTTCATTTTCCCCCCTTACGGTTTCATTGCTTCCCCATAGGGGAAAGAATTTGACAAGACAGTTTTGTTAGTTTTAAAGTGTTGAAGATTTCCAATTTGAATTCCAGATTGGTTGATTTCTTTTTGATACACGGGGTCAAATTTCTAGACCTGGGGATCTGTGGGTAACGTGCTTTTGATTTTTAGAGGAAATTTAAAAAAGATCCTGCATGTGGTACAATGATTTAAGAAGGGCCTTTTTTTTCTGAACTGGCAGGATAACCGAGCCTAAAAGACGGTGGAAGGGGGGAATTTCATCAATAGACTTGATCTAGAACAGTGGTTCTCAACCTTTTTTGGCCCGTGCCCCCCTTCACCATATTTTCAGAACGTCATTCTCTCTCTCTCCCCCATATTTCCTACCTAAAAATCCCGCCCCGCCCCTACACAGTATACGTAATAATGGAAGCTAAATTTAATAGCACATATTAAAACAAGTCTAGACGTCCACATAAAATATGATTTGTGGGTCTACTTACTTCATAAATTGAATTTTAGAAGGGTGAGACGTACATAACTGTACAGTATGAAGGGAAAAACAATATCAAGTAAATTCGGATCTTGAAATAATCTTCATCCCCCCACCGCCCCCACCCCGGAAACCTTAAAATTTCCCCTGGGGGGAATTCCCCACCGGTTGAGAACCACTGATCTAGAACATCAAGGAGCGAGGTTTGTGGATATACATGGTGTATTTTTAATGACAGTGCAGCGTTTGATAATATTGCGTTCCAAGTTTTGTATTCACCCTCTATAAAGTTCATGCAACATAATATCCATCCATCATGTGCCATGCGGTAAGCGTGGGCGGTCATGTTCTGCCATCTCACTCGATCACCAGAGTCGGGATCAGCTCCGTGTTTCTGTCTCGACCATGCCACAAGGCCAAGCCATCCAGGTACTTGCTTCTAGGTCTTCCCCTTGGTCTGTTCCCCCGATCTTACCAGTTGTCACCAAATTCTCCAATCATTTCTTCTCATAACATGCCCAAAAAATTTTTGACTGTATACGTCTAATTTCTCTAATCAATTTACGATCTTCATTTGTTTCTTGAAGGACTTGTTCATTGGTCTTTCTGGCTGTCCATGGTATTCTTTGCATTTCCTCAGAAACCACATCTCTACAGCCATCAGATGTTTTTCAGCCTGACTGCTCATTGTCCACGCTTCACATCCTACAAAAGTACAGGTTCAATGT
>JACEFZ010023423.1:0-22500 GCA_014155875.1 Cepaea nemoralis
TTTTGGAAAAATAAATTCTCTATGTTTGAGATGTTGTCTCAAATATGAACTTCGCTGACTTTATAGTTCATTCAGAGGTCTGTACAGATTTACTATCACTGTTGTTTTCTAGGAAAGAATGACTGGCTCGATATGTCGTATTCGGAGAAGTTTCTGGGTGTGTAATCTGATGTCTGCGGTCCTACTCCACGTGTATACATGCCACAGACAGACAGACCGCCGACAGGGCGGGAAGACAGACAGACACACAGGCAGACACACAGGCAAGCAGGCAGGCAAACAGGCAGGCATACATACATACATACATACATGCATACATACATACATACACACATACATACATACATAAATACATACATACATACATACATACATACATACATACATACATACATACATACATACATACATACATACATACATACATACATACATACATACATATACACACACACAGCATACATACATACATACATACATACATACATACATACATACATACATACATACATACATACATACATACATACATACATACATACATACATACATACAGATAGATAGATAGATAGATAGATAGATAGATAGATAGATAGATAGATAGATAGAACAAACTTTATTTTCGAAGGGTAACAAATTGGGCACGCAGGCCCGTCTTACATTCGGCCCTTCCAATCACTCATCTTTCGTTCATCAGTGTATAGTGCATTCACATTAAAAAAAAAATATTGTCAAATGAATGTTGTAAGCATAAACAATACATGTTACCATGTTATGAGACAAATCCCCCACCCACCCACCCATCTATCCATCCGCGTGTCCCCCACACACACATCCGTCACCCAACCACACACATACCCACAGGCACATACATGACCCCATCCATAAACGCATCCCCCAACCAACACATCCCAAACACACCCCCACATACATCATCTCCCTACACACACACACACACACACACATCTCCCACTCACCACACATCCCCCACCCACCCACACACCCAGGCACACATGCATGCAACAACCCATCCATACCCACACACACGCACACATCCTCCACCCATGCCATAACCTACCAACACTCACCCACCCACGTGACCTCCACCACCCACCCACACACCCCCAAACACTCAGCCAAAAACACATACCCTAACCACATTTCCAACACCCACACACACACATATTCCCGCCAACTCACATATCCTGCACTTACCCACACACAAAACCCGAACCCACCCACACATCCCCCACTTGCACACATATCACCCACCACACAATCTCCCCCACCCACACATCCCCTCCCACCCCCAACTTACACACACTCACCCTAGATAGATAGATAGATAGATAGATAGATAGATAGATAGATAGATAGATAGATAGATAGATAGATAGATAGATAGATAGATAGATAGATAGATAGATAGATAGATAGATAGATAGATAGATAGATAGATAGATAGATAGATAACAGCCAAATATTGCTGGAGTTGACTGCGACGTCCTGTAATTTATATGCAACTAACTAGAAGATTTAGACATTAGAGCAAGAAAGGCCGGATATTTTGCTTCTGGTAGAGACACATTTGGAACCACGGTTACAGCGGCGATGTTTTACACAGAACAAACTACGATGTGTTGTGTGTTGGTGCTGTTCTTACAGAATCTTGGTATACATTTCTTTATTTTCTTTATTAGCGGTTTGTTTTTGTTGCGTGTTATTACTCTATGTCAACAGCCTGTGTTATGTGCTCGTGAAAGTATTGTCACAACCCTTGTCAATAGCCTGATTCGTGAGCATAGGACAATATTGTCTCAGCCCCTGTCAACAGATACTGTTTTGTTTTATTTTATTGTCTTCTTCTTGTAAGAATTCGGCGCACGAGACTAGTCCCTGGGCACATCTCGATTTCTGTCCTTCAGTTCTTTCTTTGCCCACTTAATTATTCTCGCACCAGTGGCTCCCACTTTGATACACACACACATACACAGAAACGCGAGCGCACACACACACACACATACATATACACGCTCACATATAACAATATGTTGCTATGAATTTCCGCAGTTTTTTCCGTTGAAATTCTGTGTCCAGAAAAGAAGAAGGATTTCTATAAAAAAAAAAAAAAAAGGCTGTCTCCTCAGATTATACTAGGCGTGTGGACGATATTGGAAAACATATTGAAGATAATTTGGAAAGCCGAGCATCTGAGTTTATATTTTATGCTCTAGCGTTGGATGAAAGCACAGATATGGCAGAGACTGCCCAACAGGCAATTTTTATTACGGGTGTTGATGTCCATTTAAAAAAAAAAAAAAACAGAAGAATTAGCGGCACTGTATCCACTTAAGGACACTACTAAGTCACGAGATTTGTTAGAGGCAGTTACATCGACACTGAATCGCTTTTTGTTACAACTTAACAACTTATCGGGCTTAACAACGGATGGTGCTCCAGCAATGGTTGGGAAACAAGAAGGTTTAGTAAAATTGATTGAAAATGAGGCCTCCAAAGTCGGTAATACTTCAATGCTAAATTTTCATAGCATTATTCATCAGGAGAATTTATGTTCGAAGTCCCTCAAAATGGACCATGTCATGAAAGTGGTCTTCAAAATAGTGATCTTCATTAAGTCGAACGGGTTGAATCACCGTCAGTTCCAAGAATTTCTAAAGTCTATTTCTAAAGATTAGTTAGTCTTTCCTCTTGAGCCTAAGGCGGCGCATAGGGCAGAAGTCCTGTCTCTCCATGCCTGGCGGTTCGCTGCTATCTGTTGTAGATCTTGGATATTTACTTGGCCATTGAATGAGCCTTCTCTAATGATGGTTCTACGCAGGGTCTCTCTTGGTCTTCCCCGTTTTCTTTTCCCTACCGGTGACCATATGAGGGCTTGGTAGGGGAGTCTTGTCTTGTCCATTCTGAGTACATGGCCGATGTAGTTCCAACGGCGTCTTCTTATGAAATTGGATACTGTATCTTGCTTAGTCTCTTGTCTTATTTGCGAATTGGTTCTGAAGTCTGTCCAGTGGATGTTTAGAAGTCTTCTAAGACATTTGTTCTCAAAATTGTCTAATTTTTTATCTAAAGCTACCGTTGATTTCCAACTTTCACATCCATACGTTAACACTGGAATCACACAAGAGTTGAAGATTTTAAGTTTTGTGTGTTTGCTGAGTGTCTTTGACTTCCAGATGTTTGACAGTTTGTTGAAGGCACTAGATGCCAGTGCGATTCTAGTTGATATTTCTGGTGTTGAGTCCCCTGTGGATGTCATTTTGCTTCCTAGGTATGTGAAGCTGTTGACTTTTTCAAGAACGTAGCTGTTCAATTTGGTCTCATCTGAACTGTTGGTAAGATCAATAGTCTTTGTTTTTGTGGTGTTAATTTGGAGACCAATTTGCCCTGAAACATTTTGGAGGTGGTTTATTTTCTCTTGAGCATCCGGATGTGCTTGAACTCAAAAGCACTATGTCGTCGGCAAAGTCCAGGTCTTCTAGAATTTTGTCAACCCAATGAATACCCATATTTGTGTTGCTTGTGCATTTGCGCATGACCCAATCGATAGCTATTCCAAAAAGCATCGGTGATAAGACACAACCCTGTTTCACTCCTGTTTCGACTGAGAACCAGTCAGAGTTGCCTGTTTCTGTTCTTACGCAGCAACGTTTCTCTTTGTAGAAAGATTTTATGACGTTGGTATATTTGGTAGGAAAACCATAGATGTTAAGTAGATTCCAAAGTGAAGGACGGTGGATGCTGTCGAAGGCTTTTTGAAAGTCGACAAAGTTTGTGATTAATTTCGACTGGAATTCTACGGAGTCTTCAATGATTATTCTGAGGGTGAAAATGTGGTCTATACATGACCGTTTTGGTCTGAAGCCTGCTTGTTCTTCTCTGAGCCTTTCATCTATCGCCTTTTTCAATCTCTCAAGTAACATGCTACAAAAAAGTTTTCCTGGTACTGACAATAGAGTGATACCACGCCAATTATTGCAATCAGACATATCGCCCTTTTTAGGCAGTTTGAAAATTACACCATCTTTCCACTGTTGTGGTGGGGATTCGCTTTGCCAGATTTCATTGATCAGCTGTAACAAACGTTGTAAGGTGTTCTCATCTGCTGCTTTGAGCATTTCTCCTGAGATTTCATCTTCACCAACAGCTTTGTTGTTCTTCAATTTTTTGGTGGCTGCTTTAATCTCTTCCATGGTGAATGACTCGCAGGAGGCATCCAGTGGGGGCATAGTAATTTCTGCATCCAGGTTCGGAACAGTGTCAGGCTGCGGTCTATTTAATATTTCTTTGAAATGTTCTGCCCATCGTTGCTTTTGAAGGTCATCGGATAACAGTTGATTGCCTTGTTTGTCTTTGATGGGTATATTTGGTGTAGGTGAGTGATTGCATAGTTGCTTCATGATATGGAATACGGCTCTATTGTTTCCAGTTCTGGCAGCTGATTCGGCGTCGGAGGCCAGGCTGTGAATAAAGTTCTGTTTGTCTTTTCGTGCGCTTGATTTCACCTCTTTATCCAACATAGAGTACTTTTGCTTATGGGTTTCATATGTAGATGTGTCTTTTGCAGAAAGAAGTGTTAGTTTTGCTTGTTTTCTTTTTTGTATCTTCGTCCAGGTGTTATCGCTTAGCCACTTCTTCTTCTGTCTTTGTACGTAGCCGACTGTGTTTGTTGCAGCATTTAGCAAGGTAGTTTTTAGGAAATTCCAATTTTCTTCAGTGTTGTTTTTAATATTCGCACTGCTCGATATACTTTCTTTGTTAGCATAGATGCTTTGTACCTCTGAATTGAATGCGAGTTGGTGTTCTTTAGTCAGTAGGGACTGTGAGTTTATTTTCTTAATTCTGGGTGATCTGTGCAGAGTCTTGAGCTTTATTTTTAGTTTGGCAATGCAGAGATTGTGATCACTGCCAGCATCTGCACCTCTGTAGGCTCTGACGTCTTGTACTGATGAACGGAATTTGGCATTAATGCAAAAATGGTCTATCTGATTTTTTGTGATGCTATCAGGCGAGTTCCACGTGACTTTGTGTATATCTTTGTGCGGAAATAAAGAGTTTGCTACTATCAGATTTGCTATTTCACAGAATTCTAGTAGTCTCTCTCCGTTTTGGTTCATATCCCCTAAGCCGTGAATTCCCATATATCTCTCAACACCCTTATTGTCAGACCCTATCTTGGCATTGAAATCACCCATTACAACAACAATGTCGTGCTTGGGAGATGAGTTGATGGTACCAATTAGTTGTTCATAGAAATTATCTTTGTTGATGTCTGTATCGTCGTTGGTAGGTGCGTAGCACTGGATGATTGTTAGCTTGAAATATTTCGTTTGGTAACGAGCTGTTATGATTCTATCATTTACTGGTTCCCAGCTGATCAGTGATCTTTCTAAATTTTTTGACATGATGATAGCCACTCCGTTCGAATGGTGGTTGTCGGTTCTTCCTGAATAAATTATATGTCTTTGTTCACAGTTGAGAAATGTCTTACCTGAGTCAGTCCATCTGCACTCGCTAACCCCAAGAATTTCTAGGTTGTATTCATTCATAACATTACACACCTGAGTCGTTTTCCCTGTCTGGTACATAGTTCTGACATTCCAGTAACCAATCTTGAAAGTATCCTTGGAGTTTAACATATTTGAGCGACACATTATAACATTTACTGATCTTGAAGTAACGGAAAATGATTAGTCGGATCGTCGATAAACCGTCTTAAGCCAAGCTAGAAGGAAACACGTCGAGAATATCCCGGTCCGGTTGTAACCGTTCATAACACAACACACACTTCACTACACACGTGGGTTGGATTTTAACGTTCCAATAGCCAATGTGAAATATCCTTGGAATTCAACAAATTTCAGCGAAGCAACATAACATTTAGAGCCAGTAATCTGGTTCTGAAACAACGGGAAATTTTACGATGGTGGTTTGTCGGACCGCCGATCAACCGTTCTAAGCCGAGCTAGAAAGAAACACGTCTCGCCATCTTGACCTTTGTTTCCCAACCATTGCTGGAGCACCATCCGTTGTTAAGCCCGATAAGTTGTTAAGTTGTAACAAAAAGCGATTCAGTGTCGATGTAACTGCCTCTAACAAATCTCGTGACTTAGTAGTGTCCTTAAGTGGATACAGTGCCGCTAATTCTTCTGTTTTTTTTTTTTTTAAATGGACATCAACACCCGTAATAAAAATTGCCTGTTGGGCAGTCTCTGCCATATCTGTGCTTTCATCCAACGCTAGAGCATAAAATATAAACTCAGATGCTCGGCTTTCCAAATTATCTTCAATATGTTTTCCAATATCGTCCACACGCCTAGTATAATCTGAGGAGACAGCCTTTTTTTTTTTTTTTTATAGAAATCCTTCTTCTTTTCTGGACACAGAATTTCAACGGAAAAAACTGCGGAAATTCATAGCAACATATTGTTATATGTGAGCGTGTATATGTATGTGTGTGTGTGTGTGTGCTCGCGTTTCTGTGTATGTGTGTGTGTATCAAAGTGGGAGCCACTGGTGCGAGAATAATTAAGTGGGCAAAGAAAGAACTGAAGGACAGAAATCGAGATGTGCCCAGGGACTAGTCTCGTGCGCCGAATTCTTACAAGAAGAAGACAATAAAATAAAACAAAACAGTATCTGTTGACAGGGGCTGAGACAATATTGTCCTATGCTCACGAATCAGGCTATTGACAAGGGTTGTGACAATACTTTCACGAGCACATAACACAGGCTGTTGACATAGAGTAATAACACGCAACAAAAACAAACCGCTAATAAAGAAAATAAAGAAATGTATACCAAGATTCTGTAAGAACAGCACCAACACACAACACATCGTAGTTTGTTCTGTGTAAAACATCGCCGCTGTAACCGTGGTTCCAAATGTGTCTCTACCAGAAGCAAAATATCCGGCCTTTCTTGCTCTAATGTCTAAATCTTCTAGTTAGTTGCATATAAATTACAGGACGTCGCAGTCAACTCCAGCAATATTTGGCTGTTATCTATCTATCTATCTATCTATCTATCTATCTATCTATCTATCTATCTATCTATCTATCTATCTATCTATCTATCTATCTATCTATCTATCTATCTATCTATCTATCTATCTATCTATCTATCTATCTATCTATCTATCTATCTATCTATCTAGGGTGAGTGTGTGTAAGTTGGGGGTGGGAGGGGATGTGTGGGTGGGGGAGATTGTGTGGTGGGTGATATGTGTGCAAGTGGGGGATGTGTGGGTGGGTTCGGGTTTTGTGTGTGGGTAAGTGCAGGATATGTGAGTTGGCGGGAATATGTGTGTGTGTGGGTGTTGGAAATGTGGTTAGGGTATGTGTTTTTGGCTGAGTGTTTGGGGGTGTGTGGGTGGGTGGTGGAGGTCACGTGGGTGGGTGAGTGTTGGTAGGTTATGGCATGGGTGGAGGATGTGTGCGTGTGTGTGGGTATGGATGGGTTGTTGCATGCATGTGTGCCTGGGTGTGTGGGTGGGTGGGGGATGTGTGGTGAGTGGGAGATGTGTGTGTGTGTGTGTGTAGGGAGATGATGTATGTGGGGGTGTGTGTGGGATGTGTTGGTTGGGGGATGCGTTTATGGATGGGGTCATGTATGTGCCTGTGGGTATGTGTGTGGTTGGGTGACGGATGTGTGTGTGGGGGACACGCGGATGGATAGATGGGTGGGTGGGTGGGGGATTTGTCTCATAACATGGTAACATGTATTGTTTATGCTTACAACATTCATTTGACAATATTTTTTTTTAATGTGAATGCACTATACACTGATGAACGAAAGATGAGTGATTGGAAGGGCCGAATGTAAGACGGGCCTGCGTGCCCAATTTGTTACCCTTCGAAAATAAAGTTTGTTCTATCTATCTATCTATCTATCTATCTATCTATCTATCTATCTATCTATCTATCTGTATGTATGTATGTATGTATGTATGTATGTATGTATGTATGCGTGTGTGTGTATATGTATGTATGTATGTATGTATGTATGTATGTGTATGTATTTATGTATGTATGTATGTGTGTATGTATGTATGTATGCATGTATGTATGTATGTATGTATGCCTGCCTGTTTGCCTGCCTGCTTGCCTGTGTGTCTGCCTGTGTGTCTGTCTGTCTTCCCGCCCTGTCGGCGGTCTGTCTGTCTGTGGCATGTATACACGTGGAGTAGGACCGCAGACATCAGATTACACACCCAGAAACTTCTCCGAATACGACATATCGAGCCAGTCATTCTTTCCTAGAAAAACAACAGTGATAGTAAATCTGTACAGACCTCTGAATGAACTATAAAGTCAGCGAAGTTCATATTTGAGACAACATCTCAAACATAGAGAATTTATTTCAAGCTAGCCAAGGAAGAATAAAGCAGACAAAAGGCCTCTAAGCACATGTGAAACAGTGCTGTAGTCGGGTCATACAAATCACATGTCCCTAGCACTGAGGCAGAGATAATGTTAATATGGTTGGAAGCAGTAAGTTATAGAATAACAGCAGCATCTAGAACCAAAAACAACAACAAGACTAACAACACGTTAATGCAGTGCTAACTACACTCAAACGGTAAGCATGAGAAAAACCTTTTAAAACAACGTCGCTTTAAAGTCGACAGGGTCGACTTAATTGCACCGAGTTTTATCCCATATGGCTCAGTCTCTTTCCGCCGTGAACTGTCGAAAGCGTCACACAAAGTACCAACTCCGTAGCCCCAGTGGCGACCCCCACGAGTCTCCGAAAAAATTCACTCGTGAACTGAAGAAGCGAACCGGAATCGAACCCACAACCTACGGAGCGGGAGTCAGACGGCTTGACTACTTTGTCACGGAGCGTCTCGAAGAATAAATAACAAGATGAATCTCATATCTGAAACCCATAGGGCAAAAGAAATAGAGGGACACACAAAAGCGCGTGGCGATAGAAACTAGCCACAAATAATTAATAGGATTTATAATATATATAATTATATATAATTAACGAGATATAAAGAGCTGAAGCGGTTAGGGGGAAAAGGCTGGTTCAGAGCCTAAGCTGCCATGACGAAGAAAAGACAAAAGAAGAACGAAAGAAGAAAGAAAAATAAATCTATGTAGCAGCTCTCCCCAGCTCATTCCCAGTTTTTAGGATACACGGTCACACCCACCGTCCAGCCAACTCGCCAATCGCAGAGTTGTACACAAACACGCCACGCGCTTTTCGACGATGACTTCCTCGCTGGATATCTACTGACCAATTACGTGAAACTGCGCCCACGAGGAGATTTTCTATAAACTATAAGACGCGAACCAAGTGCTTGGGCAGTTAGTGTTTACAGTTGATAGTGTTTTTTTTTTCCTGTAATTAATTGATTTTGTGAATTCAATATGATTATGGACCACCAGATATTCAAGACCATACGTGAGTGTAACTTTATTTCTTAGTAATGTTATTTAAAGCGTGGTTTAAAATGGCCGTTCTCTCGGTATTGTTTTTGATACTTATACTATTATTCTTGTATTTTATTTTTGTAATTTTCTTCTTATTCTTGTCTTTTAATTTTAACGTATTCTTGCATTATATATTTATCATTCTTAATCTTATCTTTTACATTTCAACATATTCTTGAATTTTATACTTTTCTCTATCCATTAACGTTGTCGCATTCATTATCTTCTTAAACATTTATTTGTGTAAATTTCTAATTCGTGGTGCAGCCAGATATCATTTGAAATTGTAAAACAATTTTGTGATTCGTCAGAGTGGGAGAAGGTCAAGGTATTAAAACTAAGATAATGTTAATGTAACGACTAGATCGGAAACATTTGTTAGCTTTTACAACACGTGTTTTTACGATTGTTAAAAGTTAGAGACCACTTATGAAGATTCTAGTCTTTCTGCATGTATAGAAAGGAGACATTTTAACACCTTGATGTGTTTAAACACATGGCTCCGATCCTGGACAATTAATAAACAAGCGAAAAATCTCCGGAAGCATTGTTATCATTGTAATTATAATAGTTTTATAGAAGAATACTGAAAATTCCTAGCTAAAATGAGTAATCTGGATATTTTGAGGGAGGCTTCGTTGCAAAGACAATTTATCACAAACATCAAAAAGCGGCAGTTATCATATTTGGCCACATGTAAGAAAAGAAGTTAAAAAGATGTGACAACTGGACCAGATGTGTTGAAAAAGATAAGAGGCAGATAGCGAGAGAAAACTCGATATTCTTGTGTCTCATGGCACGGAAGGGAGTTGAAGGCACGAATCGGAACATGCCGTTGGAGATCGCAAGATGTGGAGAGGGATGATTGCCCACGAAAGTTGGCCAGAAATTTGCTATTTTTTCTTAAATGACTTTCGATGGGTGATGTTGTCAATATTAAACCGTTACCGACGTGTCTATTCGCAATTTGGTTGAGAATGAACGAAGTGTCTATTCGCAACCGAACACTAGTCACATGACGTACGTGACGTCATCGGGAAATATGTTTGATTATATTATACATTTCTGTTAAAATCTTATCATGTCGTCAGTAGCATAGTGGTAAGTGCGTCCAACTGTTACGCGGGTGACCGAGGTTCGATTCCTAGACGGCGAGAAGAATATTTTTTCATTTCATTTTTCAGAAATTAATTAGGTGAAAGCGACTTTTTAATAAAAAAATTATTAAACATTAGGAACTAAAATATAGAACTGAGAAACTCGAAGCGTGTGAATAAAGTGTGCTCTATGGATCCGCGATATAGCAACATCTCATCTCATCTCATCGTGTTCCTCTTGTACCTTGCGGTGTCGAGGTGAAGTATAAACACCGTGAGAGTGCCCGATTATGGGCTTCATATATCCATATTCCCATGGACTCTGCTATTCCCTCCGTCCAACGTTTACGTGGGAGACCTCTTCCTCTGTTTCCATCTGGTCTGTACATCATTGTTTGTTGTGGTATGCTGTTGACTGGTAACCTACTTGCATGGCCAAACCATTTGACTTGCTGCTTTCTAATAAACTCTAGTGCTGCTTTACTCCTGATTTCTTCATTTCTGATCTTATCTCTTCTTGATACGTTGAGTATTCTTCTCAGGAATCTCATTTCTGTTGTTGTGATTTTTCTTTTCTCTTTTGCTGTCATTGTCCAGGTTTGGCATTGATAGCATAGAGTTGGTAAGAAGATTGTGTTGTAAAGTGCTTTCTTAGCAGTTATTGATACATGTTTGTTCTTTAGTATTGGTGCCATTTGTCCAATGAGTTGGTTTGCCTTATTGCATCTATTTTCGATCTCGTCTTCTGATCTGCCATTTTATATTATACTTCCTAAGTACTGGAAAGTCTTTATTTGTTTCAAGGGATGTTCGTCTAGGTGAATTGTTGCTGTTTGTTCTTCTTTAGTTATAGTCATTACCTCTGTTTTGCTTGTGCTAATTTTCATGTTATGTTCCCTACACATTTCGTTTATACTATTCACGTGGTCTTTTAATTCAGCTTCTGATTTTGCTATTAGTGCTTGGTCGTCCGTAAACAGGAGTTCTCTAATGGTTAGATTTGCAGATGGTTCTTCTTCTGTGTCATCGTCATGCGGTATTCTTGCTATCTCTGTTTGGCTGGCTTCTTTACATATGTTGTCTATATATGTTATGAACAAGAAAGGAGACAGGGCACGTCGTTGTTCGTCGTCGTCGTCATCATCCGCCATCGTCATCATCATCCGCCACCATTATCATCCGCCATCATCATCATCATCGCCGCCATCATCATCATCATCATCATCACAATCATTATCATCACAATCATTATCATCATCATCATCCGTCACGTCACCATCATCATCAGCCATCATCATCATCACCAGTCATCATCGCCACCGTCATCATCCACTATCATCATCATCAACATCATCGCCACCATCATCATCCACCACCACCACCACCATCATCATCATCATCACAATCATCATCGCCACAATTATCATCATCATCATAGCCACCATCATCATCCGCCATCATCATCATCATCATCTTCTTCATCATCCATCATCACCATCATCATCGCCACCGTTATCATCCATCATCATCATCATCATCATCGCCACCGTCATCATCATCATCATCATCACAATCATCATCGCCACAATTATCATCATCATCGCCACCATCATCATCCGCAGTCATCATCATCATCATCATCATCATCATCGCCACCGTCTTCATCCACCATCATCGTCATCGCCACCATCATCGCCACCATCATCATCCGCCATCGTCATTCGCCATCGTCATCATCCGCCACCATCCACGGCCACATCCACCGCCATGTCTACCTCCACCGATAACCATCCAACGATAACCATCCACTGATAACCATCCACTGCCACCATCCACCGCCACCATCCACCGGCACCATCCATCGTCATCATCCTTCATCATCCATCATCACAATCCTAAATCACCATCCATTATCATCATCCACCATCGTCACCATCCAACATCTTCCATCACCATCAACATGATAATCCATCATCATCCATCATTATCCATCATTATCCATCATCATCTTCATCATCCATTATCTTCATCATCATCGATTATATCCCATCATCATCGATCATATTCCATTAGCTTCCATCATTTTCCATCATCTTCCATTATCATCCTTCATCATCCATCATCTTCCATCATAATCATCTATCAACCATCATAATCCATCATCATCATCATCATCCATCGTCATCATCCATCGTCATCATCCATCATCATCATCATCCACCACCATCCATCGTCATAATCCATCATCATCCATAATCACCATCCATCGTCATCATCCATCATCTTCCGTCGTTATCATCATCATCATCATCATCTTCATCATCATCATCATCATCATCATCCATCATCGTTCATCATCATGATACTACTACTACTACTACTACTACTACTACTACTACTACTACTACTACTACTACTACTACTACTACTACTACTACTTCTACTACTACTACTACTTCTACTACTACTACTACTACTACTACTACTACTACTACTACTGCTACTGCTACAACTACTACTTCAATAACAACCTATTACTACTACCACATTAACAACAACTACTACTAATACTAATTCAACAACTACAACTGATGTTACTGCTGCTGCTGCTACTACTACTACTACAACTACTACAACTACTACGACTACTACTACTACTACTACTACTACTACTACTACTACTACTACTACTACTACTACTAGTACTACTACTACTACTACTACTACTACTACTACAATAAAAACAACTACAGCAAAACCAACTGCTGCTGCTGCTACTACTACTACTACTACTACTACTACTACTACTACTACTACTACTACTACTACTACTACTACTACTACTACTACTACTACTACTACTACAATAACAACTACAGCAAAACCAACTGCTGCTACTACTACTACTACTACTACTACTACTACTACTACTACTACTACTACTACTACTACTACTACTACTACTACTACTACTACTTCTACTACTACTACCACCACTACTACTACCACCACTACTACTACTACCACCACTACTACTACTACCACCACTACTACTACTACTGCTACTACTACTACTACGACTACTATTACTACAACTACTACAATAACGACAACGACATCTACAGCAACAGCTACTACTACTACTACTACTACTACTACTACTACTACTACTACTACTACTACTACTACTACTACTACTACTACTACTACTACTACTTACTTTTGTCTTTACTATGGCAGATTGTAATCTACTACATTACATCTAAACCTAGCCAGGTGCAACGATGTGAAATATTAACATTTCACGTATACAGTGTACGGGGGAGACGAGGTCGCTTCTACGCGTTGTGTTCAAAGAATATTTAAGAAAACTGCGGAAATTCATAGCAAACTAATGTTACATGTGAGCATGTATATGTGTGTATGTGCGCGCGCTCGCGTTTGTGTGTTTGTGTGTTTAGCAAAGTGGGAGTGACAGGTACGAGAATAATTAAGTGGGCAAAGAAAGAATTGAAGGAAAGAAATCGAGATGTGCCCATGGACTAGTCTCTTGCGCCGAATTCTTACAATAAGAAATTAAAATAAAACAGCACAGCATCTGTTGACAGGTGCTGAGACAATATTGTCCTGTGCTCACGAATCAGGCTATTGACAGGGGTTGTGACAATACTTTCATGAACTGACAACACTAGCTGTTGACACAGAGTAAAAACACGCAACAAAAACAGAGAGTAACAACACGCAACAAAAGAAATTAAAGAAAAGTATACCAAGATTCTGCTGTTGCTTTTTCTTTCTATTCCAAGATTCTGTAAGAACAACACACAACACATGGTACAGCAGTTTGTCCTGTGTATAACGTTGCAGCTGTAACCGTGGTTACAAACGTGTTTCTACCAGAAGCCAGATTACCCCTACTGCACACGTAACCATTCAGTCAGTCAGTCAGATTATCCCTACTGCACACGTCACAATTCAGTCAGTCAGTCAGATTATCCCTACTGCACACGTAACCATTCAGTCAGTCAGATTATCTCTACTGCACACTCACAATTCAGTCAGTCAGTCAGATTATCCCTACTGCACATGTCTCCATTCAGTCAGTCAGTCAGGTTATCCCTACTGCACATGTCACCGATCAGTCAGATTATGCCTACTGCACATGTCACTATTCAATCAGTCAGTCAGATTATCCTACTGCACACGCCACAATTCAGTCAGTCAGATTATCCCTACGGCACATGTCGCCATTCAGACAGTCAGATTATCCCTACTGCACGCGTCACCATTCAGTCAGACAGTCAGATTATCCCTACTGCACATGTCACCATTCAGTCAGTCATATTATCCCTACTGCTCATGTCACCATTCAGCCAGTCGGTCAGATTATCCCAACAGCACATGTCACCATTCAGTCAATCAGTCAGATTATCCCTACTGCACACGTCACCATTCAGTCAATCAGTCAGATTATCCCTACTGCACATGTCACCATTCAGTCAATCAGTCAGATTATCCCTACTGCACACGTCACCATTCAGTCAATCAGTCAGATTATCCCTACTGCACACGGCACCATTCAGTCAATCAGTCAGATTATCCCTACTGCACATGTCACCATTCAGTCAATCAGTCAGATTATCCCTACTGCCCACGTCACCATTCAGTTAATAATCGGAGCGGGTTCTTCGTGACGCACTGGTCCAGCCGCGAGCCGCAAGGGTCATGGGTTCACCTTAGGACTCCACCATTCGGTTACGGGGTTGGGCGGGGGGTGATGGGAGACCTCTGGGGGTCGTCCTGAAGCCCCGGAATGTGTGCTCCGTGCTTGATTTTCTGAACGACCGGTACTCATACCATTTTATTAAACACCCCACGCAATGTCGGTCCGCGGTATGCGGGATTATGAACTACGTCCGTAGTTCCATCGCCACGGAGCTGGCAATGATAATATTAATAATGACAATGTTGAAAATGACTTTGATGATGATAATAGCAATAAATGATAATGGTAATAATAATGATGATGCTGTTACTAATAATAATAATATATAATAACAATTAATAATAATAATAATAATAATAATAATAATAATAATAATAATAATAATAATAAAAGTTGGCCCAAAAATCCCAATCACTAAGACTGTCAAAAAACTGTCATTTACTGCCTATAGTACCTTGCAGTGTAGGACGGAGGGAGGGGGGGGGGAGAGACTTGAGCCTGAGGAATTAAGGCAGCGTGGCTAGTGCAGTCGCCTCGAACTGTGCAGGTTAGAGTTTTTCTTTTTGTCCCGGGCAGAAAAAAACTCTACACCTTACCGAGGATTCGAACCGGGGACTCCCTAATGCATTCTAGACACTCGGCCAGCCGCTTCACTAAGACATTGGACATTTTCACAGTTTGCATATATCCGTCTCCACAATCAACAACAATGTGGTCGTCCCCATTATGCTCCGTTCCTGTGCCAGTGAATATCACACAAAATGCTCCTCACTGCCCAATGTGAAAAGTGGAACAGGCAGGAGTCTCGGCAAGCCAACAGCCCACATAGGTACACTGTGCATATTGCCGCCATCAGAATTCTAACACAAAAGTCATCCACAAAAAATACAGTTCATCGTCAATGTAATCGGCAGTCACCTGAAAGACTTCATTAACTCGGGTTTTATCCCAAATGGCTCGGTTTCTTTCCGCAGGGCGACCCACCGAAAGCGCTGCACAAAGCACGAACTCTGTAGCTCCAGTGACGAATCCCAGGAGTCTCCTGAAAAATGCACCCGTGAAGCGAAAAGGCAAACCAGTCAGTTCAGCGACCGCCAGCCGCCATCGTTCCGAACATTCAGTTCACGCTACAAATAACCGCGGACAGATGTAAAAGCATTCCACGTGAAATTCACAGCCCATAGTGTCGCGCCACGCACTCACCCAGTAGCAGGTCGACGGAACCATGCACTGCCAGTCCAACATGAGGCAAATGCAAATGCAACCCGCAGCCACAAGCCTAAACACTCCAGGGGTTTAAATGCCTATCCTCCAGTTGGGGACCGGAAGTCCTTATAGGCATATTGAAGGTAACGTTAAAGAATGTTAAGTATAAATCAGTAAACACTAAATATGATCTGTGCACACTGAAAAATGACAAGGAAATACAGGACAATTTTAACAAAGAAGTAAAGAACAGATTTTATATATTGGCTGATCTAGAGATCTTATTTCAAGATGTGGATGATTAATGGGAAATGTTGAAGAATTCAATCAGTTTGACTGCAGAAACAACTATTCCAAAGTTAAAGAAAGTAGGTCGTAAGAAATGGATGACTGAAGAAATTTTACGACTAATGGAAACAAGAAAAACATCATGATTAATTCTGACAAATATAAAGAGATTCACAGAAAAGTCAGAACATTATGTAAGAGGGATAAAGAAGCATGGCTCTAGGAAAAGAATTCAGCAGCTTACTAATAAAAGAACACGCACATCATCATACTGCCTAAAAAAGAAAGATGGAAAAGTCACAATAGAAAAGATCAGATTTAACAGGTATGGTCAGATTCTGTAAAAACCCTTCATGATGGTACAAGAGGAGAACAGTATGATATTCGAAATAATAATGAAGGACCGTATATTTTGAAGATGGAAGTTAAGAATGCTCTTAACAATATGAAAACTGGCAAGACACCCGGTTCAAACAGCATAACAACAGAAAGGATAAATGCTTCAGAAGAATATGGAATAGACCAAGTCACCAGACTGCAGAACACAATCCATCCATCATGTGCCATGCCGGTAAGCGTGGGCGGTCATGTTTTGCCATCTCACTCGATCACCAGAGCCGTGGATCAGCTCCGTGTTTCTGTCTCGAACATGCCACGGGGCCAAGCCATCCAGGTATTTGCTTCTAGGTCTTCCTCTTGGTCTGTTCCCCACGATCTTACCAGTTGTCACCCAGTTCTCCAATTCATTTTTTCTCATAACATGCCCAAAAAATTTTGACTGTCTGCGTCTAATGTCTCTAATCAGTGTACGATCTTCGTTTGTTTCTTGAAGGACTTGTTCATTGGTTTTTCTGGCTGTTCATGGTATTCTTTGCATTTTCCTCAGAAACCACATTTCTACAGCCATCAGATGTTTTTCAGCTTGACTGCTCATTGTCCAAGCTTCACATCCATATAAAAGTACAGGTTCTATGTAGCACCTCAACACCCTTTTTCTCGTTTCAATTGACATCTTTTTATTGGTCAGTATCTTTTTCATCCTGCTAAAGGCTAGAAAGAAAAGAAAGAAAAAGCAGCGGCTGCAGCAGGATATAACAATATGAAATGGAAACAAATAGGTATTTTAAACTCCTGCGAGAAAAAACGTACTGAACATCACAACGTTGCACATATCTTACAAGGAGATCCACGTGTCACGAAATACAGTTGAAAAATCCGAAATCAGAAGCACTCAATAAATATAAAAAATTAATAATAAAATAAGATAAAATACACACGAACGCGTAAAATACGACATACAGACGTTTCGATTCTCAGAATCTTTGTCAATGACAACACAGATAGTTAACGACAAACAACGACAAAACACAAACACACGACCTATCACTTATAATGCACAACCTGATATTTACATGTGAGGCAGAAAAGGTGACATGGCCAGCTGCGAAGACGCTTGTGGCGCAGAATTGAAAATGGGTTGCCAAAAAGGATTTGAGTAGCTAAAAATATGTGAACAGTCTGCTATGAATTAATACTGTCGTGGACGCTACAGTATAACTGTGGCATCTTCCCAATTCCCCCCCCCCCCCCCCCGATATCTAGACTTAATTGTCCCCACATTTCTATATTTTCATAGCAGACTGTTCACATATTTTTGGCTACTCAAATCCTTTTTGGCAACCCATTTTCAATTCTGCGCCACAAGCGTCTTCGCAGCTGGCCAAGTCACCTTTTCTGCCTCACATGTAAATATCAGGTTGTGCATCATAAGTGATAGGTCGTGTGTTTGTGTTTTGTCGTTGCTTGTCGTTAACTATCTGTGTTGTCATTGACAAAGATTCTGAGAATCGAAACGTTTGTATGGTCGTATTGTACGCGTTCGTGTGTATTTTATCTTATTTTATTTTATTGTTAATTTTTTATATTTATTGAGTGCTTTTGATTTCGGATTTTTCACCTGTATTTCGTGACACGTGGATCTCCTTGTAAGGTATGTGCAACGTTGTGATGTTCAGTACGTTTTATCTCGCAGGAGTTTAAAATACCTATTTGTTTCCATTTCATATTGCTAAAGGCTACCTTTGCCATGGCGATTCTTGTTCTAATCTCTTCAAGGCATCTCCCATCAGATGTTATTTCTGTTCTGAGATAATTGTACCTATTCACTTGTTGAAGAACACAATATACCTCCTGAATGATATAATTCTATATTTATTGTTATCAGGAGCCTTGGAATGTGATCAACGTCGAACAATTAGTATAGTGAACCATGTCGTGATGATTTTGCTGAGAAATGTCATGCGCAGAGTTAGAAAGAAACTAAAACCCGAAGTAGAAGAACAAAGTAGGTTTGTAGAAGGCGAGGGTACAGCAAATGCTGTGTTTATGCTGAAAACATTACATGTAATTGAATGTTCGTTATAAGTAAACAAGGACCTACGTCTTTCATGTATGGATTACACAAAGGCTTTCGATAAAGTAATGTCAACATGATAGAGATGCTTGCATGTCTACAAATTGATGGGACAGGCCTTAGACTTGTTAAAAACTTGTATTGGAAACAACAAGCTGCCATCAGGATTAATAATGAAGTAGATAAATAAATATCAGCCTATTAAGAGAGGTGTATGACAGGGATATATAATGTCTCCATATCCCCCTCCCCCCCCCCCCCCCCCCCCCCCACCCTGTACAGTGAAAATATTTTCAGAAATATAGAAGATATGAAAGGAATCATCATTGGAGGAAGGAACATCAATAACATTAGATATGCGGATGATACAGTATTGATTGCAGACCATGAACAGGATCTGCAACATTTAGTAGATGCAAATGTTGCATACAGTGTATAACTATATAAATAAATTGTAAGAAGACACGCATTATGGTCGTCACTAGGAATAAGGATATAGTCCGCGATATAATTCCCTATTATTTTGTGCATCCAGATTTCGAAAACTTTAATTTTTCCCTCCCATTTTAATTCGTTCTTCATATTTCTATTATTATAGGCTAATAAGTCGGCGTGCATTCATCGGATGGCAAGGGACACTGCTAATAGGGAAATCTAATCCAAAAGATGTCTTGAAGAGATAAGAACATGAATCACCATGGCGAATGTAGCTTTCTGCAAGATGAAAAACATACTGACCAATAAATAGATGTCATTTGCAACGAGAAAAAGAGCGTTGAGGTGCTACATAGAACCTGTACTTTTATATAGATGTGTGAAGCGTGGACAATGAGCAGACAAACTGAAAAAACATCTGATGACTGTGAAATGTGGTTTCTGCGGACAATGCAAAGAATACCATAGACGGATAGAAAAACCACGGACTAAGTCTACAAGAAACAAATGAAAATCGTAAACTTATTAAAGAAATTAGACGAAGACAATCAACATATTTGGTCACGTTATGAGAAGAAATAAATTGAAGAACTTGGTGACAACTGGCAAGATCGAGGGGAAGAGAACAAGGGGCAGGCAAAGAAGTAATTACCTATATGGCTTGGTCACGTGGTATGGCCGACACAAGAACACTAAGTTGATCCATTACTCTGGTGATTGGAGTGAGATAACGAAGCGTGACCGCTCACGCGTGTCGGCGTGGCACATAATGAATTAATCTTTCCTATGACAACTCACGGATATTAGTGACCCCGAAACCATTCCGAAATCAATGTCAACTGTCATTTACCTCCAATATAGTACCTTGCGGTGTATGGCAGAGGTGTCTTTGAGCCTGAGGAATTAGGGCCGCCTGGCTAGTGCAATCACCGCGAACTGTGCAGGTTAGGATTTTCTTTTTGCCCCCGACAGATAAAAAAAACCCACACCTTACCGAGGGATCGAACCCGGGTCTCCCGAAGGAGAGTCCGGCTTTCTAGCAACTCGGCCAGCCGCTCCTCTCCGAAATCACTAGATACGAAAATCTGTGATTTGTACATAAAATGTTGCCGAAAAATTAGAATACGGTGAACTACGAAGACAAGTACCGACACATTTCTACCCGATTTGAACATGGAAGACAGCAAGGCTCAGCTAGAAACAATGAGAAACAGTCTAGGGAACTGAACTAGCTTTGGCCATATTAAACGCCATAGCAATTTGGAAGGGGCAGTAATTGGGGGACAGCATGTTCGAACAGACGGTTCTCACGTTGCCTCGCAATTACCAACTCAGTATATTCGAATAAACGGTTCTCACGTTGCCTCGCAATTATCAACTCAGTATATTCGAACTGACGGTTCTCATGTTGTTTTGCAATTGTTGTTGTTGTGTTGTTTGTCCATCAAGAATGATGATGACCATTCATTTCATCCAGTGGGGTTGAAGGTATGGAGCCGTGGGTTCTAAGATTGTTGATAAGGCCTATTTTCATTCTTTGACAATGTGGGCAAGGAATGCTTGACGTTTCTGGAGGAGGATTTCCTGCAGTGGTTTTTCTGTCCTGCCTTTTCTTCACAGCTCTTGCAGTCCTGATTGCCTCACATATGACTGCACCCTTGTGTAATGATGAACGCCACGAATTTCGATCTCTAGCTGCAGCCTCCCAGGTGTCATGATGAATTCCAAAAGCCTTCAGTGAAATTTTCAGAGTGTCTTTAAAGCGTTTCCTCTGGCCACCTTGGGAGCAATTGTTTTGCAATTACCAACTCAGTGTGTTCAGACAGACGGTTCTCACGTTGTCCATTTAACCTCTGGATTTCTATGGCCAACATATATCTAGCATCTTTTGAACAGTCTTGTTGTTATCTAATATGGAACCACAACATTCACAATTCATCATTTCAAATTCTTTAGCACTATTTGAGGGAACTCTGATCTGTATACGTGCGTTCTAGAATAGGACTGCACATATTCTTTCCTCCTTCTCTTCCCTCCTTCCTCAAAATCTTCGCTTCTGTGTATCTTTAAACCATTATTTACAAGATTACATCTCATATTTCTTAATTCTGAATTTTCAGTACAGCCTGAAATGATCTTTTTCCACTTACAGATCCGTCTGTCAATGACATGGCACTCACTGAGCAGACAGCCAATATATCCATCAAGGAGCAAATGTCCTTTGATCCAACCAGCCAGAAGAGACATCGTATGAATGAGAGCAGACCTCTTTGGCTCAGCTATGGTAAAAGAATCTCTGGATCCACTGGACCCATCAGCGAGCAGAGACCTTTAGGGCCCTTCAGTTTGCAGAGACCTTTTGGGACCCTCAGCGAGCCGAGACTTATTGTGCCCCACCGTGTGCAGAGACCTTTTGGAACCCTCAGTGTGCAGAGACCTTATGGGACCCTCAGTGTGCAGAGACCTTTTGGGCTTCTCAGATGGCTGAGACCTGTTGGACCCCTCAGATGGCTGAGAACTGTTGGACCCCTCAGTTGGCTGAGAACTGTTGGAACCTTCAGTCAGTCGAGAGCTGTTGGACCCTTTAGTCGTCCGATAACTGTTGGACCCATCATATGGCTGAGAACTTCTGCACCCCTCAGTCGGCGGAGAGCTGTTGGACCCCCCATTGAGCCGTGCGAGCCAGACATGCCTGCGTGGTTACCTCCTGTTGTTGCTGTGTGCTTGTTTGCAATCATAGTTGACTGGGTGTGGTGCCGTGTGTTCAAGACCTACGCCAGTAAGTCAGTGAGCGTGAGTGAGTGTGCGAGGTGCCGTGCGTTCAAGACCAAAGTCAGTACGTCCGTGAGGGTATGCGAGGCCGACGTCAGTGAGTCA
>JACEFZ010023423.1:27500-39622 GCA_014155875.1 Cepaea nemoralis
AATTAGTAGCCTGCCGATGACCCGCAGACTACACAAATCAACCCCCACCTCCGCGTGGTGCAGACCGGGAAACCATGACCGCGAGGTCATGGGCTAACGGGGCTATGGCTCGCCATAGGGTATGGACTCCCTGTGGTCAGATGTGTGTCCTAAACCTGCGACTGGCCTAGCAAGCCGCAGGAGATCTTTATATTGCTCGTAGAAAAACTAAGAAGTATAAACGGACAGAAAAGGAGAAAGGCAAAATAACAACAGAAATGAGAATCCTTAGAAGAATGTTGTGTTGTTTGTCCATCAAGAATGATGATGACCATTCATTTCATCCAGTGGGGTTGAAGGTGTGGAGCCGTGGGTTCTAAGATGGCTGATAAGGCCTATTTTGGCTCGAAATGTTCTTTGACAATGTGGGCAAAGAATGCTTGACGTCTCTGGAGGAGGATTTCCTGCAGTGGTTTTTCTGTCCTGCCTTTTCTTCACAGCTCTTGCAGTCCTGGTTGCCTCACATATGACTGCACCTTTGTGCAATGATGCACGCCACGAATTTCGGTCTCTGGCTGCAGCCTCCCAGGTGTCATGATGAATTCCAAAAGCATTCAGTGAAATTTTCAGAGTGTCTTTAAAACGTTTCCTCTGGCCACCTTGGGAGCGTTTACCACAACGCTGTTCGCTGTAGAAAATTCGTTTAGGGAGCCTGTGATCTGGCATGCGGGTCAAGTGACCAGCCCAGCGAATCTGATTCTTCATCAGTAGAGTGTGGATACTGGGCATGGCTGCTCTTTCTAGGACTTCAGTGTCTGAAATCTTGTCTTGCCATTTAATCTTCAGTAGCTTCCTTAGGCAGACTGTGTGGAAGTGGTTTAATTTCCTAGCGTGTCGCTGATAAACAGTCCAGGTTTCACAAGCATATAGCAGTGTGGATAATACAACTGCTTTGTAGACTTTTAGCTTTGTTTGCAGGCTTATTCCAGTTCTGTCCCATACATTCTTGTACAGTCTGCCAAAGGCTGCACTGGCCTTGGAGATTCTTGCATTCACTTCGTCATCGATTGTGGCAGCTTGTGACACAGTGCTGCCAAGATAGGTGAATTTGTCCACAACACTTAGTCTATGATCATTCACTTTGATATTCGGCACAGTGTGATTATTCCCTGGAGCTGGCTGGTACATAACTACAGTCTTCTCCAAGTTGATATTGAGCCCAAAGTTGGCACAGGCATGTGAGAAAGCTGAAACATTATGTTGCATGTCCGCCTCTGAGTTGGCGTATAGAGCGCAATCATCAGCAAACAGGAGCTCTCTGACGGTGCTGCTGTCAATTTTGGTTTTAGCTTTCAGCCTTCTGAGATTGAATAACTTTCCATCCATACGGTAGTTGATGTCTATTCCAATGTCGTCGTTCTCGAAGGCATTCATCAACATGGCTGAAAACATGAGGCTGAACAGTGTTGGTGCCAGGACACATCATTGCTTCACTCCATTGGTTACAGGAAAGGGTTCAGACAGTTCACCATTTTCCTGTACTCTTGCCTGCATGCCGTCATGAAATAGCCGCACTATTTGGACACACTTTCGTGGACAGCCATATTTTGCCATAATCTTCCACAGTCCTTCTCTGCTGACTGTATCAAAAGCCTTGGTAAGGTCAATGAAAGTGGAGAACATTTCGCAGTTCTGTTCCTGACATTTCTCTTGCAGCTGCCTTGCAGCGAAAATCATGTCAACAGTTCCACGTTCTTTTCTGAAGCCACATTGACTCTCAGGAAGAAGACCGTGATCGAGATGGGCCGTGAGGCGATTGAGAAGAATTCTGGCGAGTATCTTCCCTGCAATTGAAAGCAAGGAGATCCTTCGGTGGTTGTCACAGCATTGGCGGTTTCCTTTACGTTTGTAAAGGTGGACTATTGACGCGTCCTTAAAATCTTGTGGCATGGTCTCGTTCATCCATATGTTTGTGAAGACTTGGTGAAGCTGCTCTGTTAGGACCGGCCCACCTGCCTTGTATATCTCTGCTGGGATGGAGTCAGGACCAGGTGCCTTGCCGCTGGAGAGTTGCTGGATGGCTTTGTTTATTTCCACTATGGTTGGCAGGTCATCAAGTGTCTCATTGGTGGGAACTTGAGGAAGGCAGTTGATGGTTTCATCATCGAAGAAGGAAGTTGCATTTAAGATTTTGCTGAAATGCTCTGCCCAGCGTTGGAGGATTTCTTTCTTATCGGTGACCAATGTTCCCCCGTCTGCACTGAGGAGGGGAACTATGCCTGGTGATGAAGGACCATAGACCGCTTTCAGTGAGTCGTAGAAGTTTTTCATATCATGTCTGTCAGCAAAGCCCTGAATTTCATCAGCTTTGCTGCTCAGCCAGGAGTCCCGCATGTGCCGAAGTTTCTGCTGCACTACTCTCTGAATGTTCTTGAAAGCATCTTTTTTTTTTATGTTGACTTTGGGTCATTCAAATGTGCCTTGAGGAGAAGATATTTCTCGGCCAGCAATTGGTTGATGTCTTCGGAATTTTCATCAAACCAGTCTTTATGCTTTCGGGGGGCTGGACCCAGGATTTCCATAGCAGTGTTGTAAATTGTGTCCTTTAGGGCTCTCCATTCTGCTTCTGTATCCTGTTTAGCTTCAGCATTGGGCTTGAGGCGGTCTTCCAGCATATTTTCAAACGACTGCTGCATTTTCTTGCTGTTTAGGCGGGTGACATTTAGCTTTGTTTGCATTTTCGCCCCTTGAGGACGCCGTGGTGGCCTGATGTGGATGTTCATTTTCGAGACAATGAGACGATGGTCTGTCCAACATTCGGCACCACACATGGATTTTGTCACTCGAACGTCTTGTCTGTCACTCCTCCTGACGATGACATAGTCAATGAGGTGCCAGTGTTTCGAGCGAGGGTGCATCCACGATGTCCTATTTCTCATGGGGAGACGGAAAATTGTGTTCGTAATCACGAGATCATGTTCGGCACATGTCTGAAGGAGGCGGAGTCCATTGCTGTTACAATTTCCGACTCCATGCTTTCCAATAATGCCACTCCAAGAGGTGGTGTCCGTGCCTACTCTAGCATTGAAATCCCCAAGGAGTATAAATTTGTCTCCTTTGTGAACAGATGTTAATACACTGTGCAGGTCCTCATAGAACTTGTTCTTGACATCATCTTCGTTGGTCATAGTTGGTGCGTAGACACTCACAATGGTTGCGTGCTTCCTTCCAATCAGCAGAGGCAACTTCATGGTCATGAGCCTGTCGTTTATAGCCTTTGGAAATCCAGCTAATTTGCCGACCAGGGCCGACTTAATGGCAAATCCCACACCGGATTGGCGTCTTTCCTCGCTTTTCCTTCCACTCCAGAAAAATGTGTAGCCGGCACCAATTTCACAGATTTGGCCTTCTTCTGCAAGTCGTGTCTCGCTCACGGCTGCAATGTCGATGTTGTACCTGCCCAGCTCTCTCCCAATCAGTGCTGTTCGTCTCTCTGGACCCGACGCGCCGTCTCTGTCAAGTAGGGTGCGTACATTCCAAGTTCCAATTGTTAAGGGAATATGGTTTACTCTTTTAGCTTTGCTTGTTTTATCTTTCTTTGTATGTCGACCGCAGTTAGGGTACCCACCAACCGCGGCTAGCTGGTTAGGTAGTGATGAAGCAGACAATGTTTAGGGCACCTTTTCTAGCCCCTTCCTCATGCTATGGAGGTGAGCAGTGTGTTCCTATAGAGGGCTGCTCAGTCGCTCAGGGGGCTGCCGAATCCCACTGCTGCTCCGGTCAGTAGAAGACGAACATATGGCCTGAGCCGCCTGTGTGCAGGTCTGCGACTACGGCTGCCAGCGTACCCACGCCTGCCGCTTTGCCGCTCGCCCATCGCCACAGGGCTTGAAGGTGATATGTGACGTTGGATGAAGAATACTCAACGTATCAAGAAGATATAAGATCAGAAATGAAGAAATCAGGACTAAAGTGGGGGTTATAGCAGCACTAGATTTTATTAGAAAGCAGCAAGTCAAATGGTTTGGCCATGCAAGTAGGTTACCATTCAACAGCGTGCCACAACAAGCCGAGTCCGACCATGTAAACGTTGGACAGAGGGAATAGCAGAGTCTATGGGAATATCGATATATGAAGCCCATAATCGGGCACTCTGACGATGTTTATACTTCACCTCGACACCGCAAGGTACAAGAGGAACATGATGAGATGATACATGGGAAATGTTGACGAATTCAGTGAGTTTGGCTGCAGAAACAACTATTCCAAAAGTAAAGAAAGTGGGTCGTTAGAAATTGATGACTGAAGACATTTTACAACTAACGGAAACAAGAAGATACAACAAAAGAAGCATGGCTTGAGAAAAATGGAATAGAAATTGAAAAACAACATAGCAATATAAATACCAAATTAATGCACAACAGAATTCAAGAGCTTACTAATCAGTTATCAGTTATCAGTTGGGGTATCTTCGTTGCACTCCGGACATGTCCATAGGTGCTCAGATCCTCCCCCCAGCATATGCATCAGCGTCCGGTGGCTAATAGTGCCAGTTCTGTGTTGGTTGACGAGGCGCTTTGTTTTCCCGATGTACCTCTCGCGTCTGGCTGTGCCGATTCTTACTCCCAGGTCTTTCATCCTGGACAGCGATGTGGATTCATTGACGTCAAAGTCCTCTGTTCTCGCCATATCTTTAAGGACGTTAATAACATCGGCACGATCCATGGGCTGGCCATCTACAGGGGGTGCATAGCCAGCCAGTTTGTCAGCTCGTTCATTTCCCTCGACTCCCGCATGTCCCGGGACGAAGATGAAGGTGACTTTACGGACAACAGACTTCCGCAGCGATCCAGTCCACTGTCTACGTACAGATCCAGCTTCGACCTTCTGAATCATGCTCATTGAATCACTTACTACACACACGTTGGTATAATGCTGTGACTCCAGCCATATGAAAGCCTGTGTAACTGCCATCACCTCCATCGTCATGCTGCTCGTGGTCATAGAGTGGGCACCACTGGATTCTTGAACGGTTCGGCCCGCTGAACGGTCTGTAAATGCCCACGCACTTCTCTGCTGCTTTACCACAGATCTATCTGTATAGATGAGCACTTCGGGGCTATCTGAGTGTTCATAGATGAGCGCGTTAACCTCTGCATTGACAGCGGCAGGGTTCTGCTCTCTGCACCGTCTGTCGAGTGTGATAATGCAGGAGAAAGTGCACTTAAAAGCTGGAGGCACTGGCACCCATTCCTTGCCGGGGTTGATACTGGTAAGACTGCAGACCTGTCTGACGACATCTTCCGCCCGACCCATCCATGATTTGCCCCTCTTTAGCCTGTCACCCTTTTCTCTGAATATAGCGTCATGCAGAGGGGGCTGCTCATCTGCACTTATTTTTAAGTATGCACGAGCTCTCCAGATCTTGATCCTGTGTTCTATTGTCGGGAAGTCAAGGAGGTATCTCATTGCTACACAGCTGGTGTCTCTCGTGCAGCCCAAAATGATGCGCATGGCTTCGTTTTGTACCTTTTCAAGTCTTCCAATCTGTGTAGGGCTGACAGTGAGGATGGCCAGGGCATACTCGATGCGTGAAAGCACAAGTCCTTGGAACAGAAGTATTAGCAGTCTTTGCTCGATATTGGCAGTCGCCATGACTCTTTACTAATCAAAGAACACGTACATAAACTGTCAATCATGTGCCATGCCGGAAAGCGTGGGCGGTCATGACTCGCCATTTCACTCGATCACCAGAGTCGTAGATCCTCTCAGTGTTCCTGTTTCGACCATGCCATGTGGCCAAGCCATCCAGGTATTTACTTCTCTGTCTTTCCCTTGGTCTGTTCCCTTCGATCTTGCCAGTTGTCACTAAGTTCTCCAATCCATTTCTTCTCATAACATGTCCAAACAATTTTGACTGTCTACGTCTAATTTCTCTAATCAATTTGCGATTTTCATTTGTCTCCTGTAATACTTGGTCATTGGTTTTTCTGTCTGTCCTTGATATTCTTTGCATTTTCCTCAGAAACCACATTTCTGCAGCAATCAGATGTTTTTCAGCTTGACTGCACATTGTCCAAGTTTCACATCCATACAAAAGAACAGGCTCTAGTACATCAACAGGCTGCCTAAAAACAAATGATGAAAAACATCATAATAGAAAACCATGAGATTTTTACATACATGGTCAGATTGTGTGAAAAACTCTTATGGTGATAACAGAGAAAAACAGTATGATATTCGAAATAATAATGAAGGACACCAAATTTGATTATGGAGGTTTAGAATGTTCTTATTCATATGAAAACTGACAACACCACCGGTTCAGACAACATCACAGCAGAATGGAATAAATCAAGTCACCAGACTGCTGAATATAATATACGAAACTAGAGATATACCTCATGAATTATGCAATTCTGTATTTAGTGCAATCCTAAAGAAATCAGGAGCCTTGGAATGTGGTCAACATCGAATAATTAGTTAATGAGCCACATCATGAAGATTTTGCTAAGAATTGTCATGCAAATAGTTAGGAAGAAAATACAACCTGATTAAGAGAAGAACAATTTAGGTTTGTAGATGGCAAGGATGAATGCTGTGTTTATGCTGAGATCAGTAATTGATCTACATCATTGCTTTATTGACTACACAAAGGCTTTAGATAAATTAAGAAATGTCTATATGATAAAGATGCTTCTTCTTCTTCTTCTTCTTCTTCTTCTTCTTCTTCTTCTTCTTCTTCTTCTTCTTCTTCTTCTTCTTCTTCTTCTTCTTCTTCTTCTTCTTCTTCTTCTTCTTCTTCTTCTTCTTCTTCTTCTTCTTCTTCTCTCTTCTTCTTCTTCTTCTTCTTCTTCTTCTTCTTCTTCTTCTTCTTCTTCTTCTTCTTCTTCTTCTTCTTCTTCTTCTTCTTCTTCTTCTTCTTCTTCTTCTTCTTCTTCTTCTTCTTCTTCTTCTTCTTCTTCTTCTTCTTCTTCTTCTTCTTCTTCTTCTTCTTCTTCTTCTTCTTCTTCTTCTTCTTCTTCTTCTTCTTCTTCTTCTTCTTCTTCTTCTTCTTCTTCTTCTTCTTCTTCTTCTTCTTCTTCTTCTTCTTCTTCTTCTTCTTCTTCTTCTTCATCAGCATTCTGAGCCACTGAGGTTCATTGCTGCAGACACAAGCTGTCTCCATTCGTCTCTTTGGTTGACCTTCTCTTGCCAGTCGCTGATTCCAAGTGCTTGTAGGTCTGTATATATATTATCTCTCCACCGTCTTCTAGGTCTACCTCGGGGTCTACGGTCATTTATGTCCTGAGTGTAAGCGAGTTTTGTTTCCTTATTATCTTCGATTCTTTCTATATGCCCCAGCCATTACAGTCTATTAGCCTTCATGATACCAGTGATTAGCGGGGAATTAAACAGATCATTAATGTCTTTGTTGCTTCTTCTTTTCCACTCTCCACTTTGATAAAGATGTTTGAAGATCTAAAAATTTATGGGAACAACCTTATACTTGCAAAAACACATATATTGGAAACAACGAAGTAGGTCAATATCAGCCTATTAAGAGAGGTGTGAGACAGTGATGTGTAATGTCTCCGGACCATTTTTCCCCGTACAGCGAAAATATTTACAAAGGTATAGAAGACATGGAAGGAATCATCACTGGGTGACGATACATCACTAACATTATATATGCAGATGATACAATCCTGATTGCAGACAATGAACAGGATCTGCAACATTTAGTAGATGCGGTTGTTGCACACAGTGAACAACTAGGGGTAGAATTGAATTGTAAGAACCCCGGAAAGGTTAGCCCGGTCAACAAATGCCCGCAGAAGTCGGATGTGTCGACCTAACGGCGCAAGAACGCAGCTCTGCTGTAAACAGGCACAACGCAATCACGTCCGGAAAAAAACTCCGGGTGAACGCAGAAGCAGAAGAAGAATTGTAAGAAGACACAGTTATTGTCGTCACTGGGTCTGTCTGTCTGTCTTCCTGTCTCTCTGTCTGTCTGTCTCTCTGTTTGTCGGTCGGTCGGTCAGTCGGTCGGTCGGTCATGCATCCTCCTGTTTCTTTGACATCATCTTTCAAATTGTCAAACGCGATTGTTGTTTGTTTTTGCAAACTGAATGGTTGGTTGTTCGGCTTTCTGATGTTTCGTTGTATTCTTGTGCCTCTCAATATCACTTAATCTGGCTGCCATTGAACATTTGCAGTATTTGCAAATCACTTGGTATTATCCCCTTCTACTTTTAACAACCATTTTTGAAATCTCGAGTCACTGAGCCACTGTTCTCTGTGTCGTGAATTCGTTTAAAGTGTCGTCCCTGGAGTTAGGGGAGTCAACACCCACATTATATTTACCCCCTTATCAATATCCTGGAGAATCCACTAGCTTCCGTCCACCACACTCCTTCGGTTCATGGACACCTCTTTCTCTCTCTCTCTCTATCTCTACCTGATCATGCCCCTCTCTTTCCTCCCCAAACGCAGCATACTCAACAACTCTTGCTTCTAAACATTAATAACAATTAATTTATTAAAAGAAAAGTGTAACGTATGCGAGACGGGTATGCGAAGAAAATGTGTGTTGTATATTCTAGTGTAAATGTAGAATTCCGACCACCAAGCTGAAGAGCCCAGCCCGATCATCCCGGAAAGGATCACACCCCATCTTCATTGAGTCCACATTAACCTCACCAAGGAATGTGTCCCTCCTGCTAGATGTAGACTTCCACCGGTGGCTGTTTGATCACTCATATACCTATTCGCAGTCTGACACTGATCCTGCCTGGATCACACACCGTTAGTATATGTCCCTATTGTTCTTAGACTTATAACATCTTTGTCTAGTGAAGACACGAAAAGACTGTTCCTTAAATTAAATGTAATTCCTGTCTAAAGTTTCTACTGTTCACAAGACCGTTGTTATAATAACTTCCTAATCAGTTTATACTGTTCTATTCCCATGTGATGTGGAAAACCAGTACCGTTAGTCTTTTCACCTGTCGTGTGAAAACATAATACCCACTGGACATTTCCCATGTGGTGTAAAAACAAAAAAACAATTCTATTGTTCTGTTCACATGTGATGTTTGTAACATTAATCTCATGATTGTTCCTTCTCCAAAATGATGCGGAAAAAACAATCTCTAGTATTCTGCTAACGTGTGACGTTTGATAAATTCTCTCACAATAGTTTCTTTAAACCCCTTTCAACATGGGCCCAGTGCAAAAGTTGCTGAATAACTGCCTTCACTAAGGTCTCCATTCTCAGTGACTTGAGTGACCTAAGGGAACCTGTAAAAGAGAGAACAATACACTTGGTGAGAGCACCTGTCCCTGACCTCCATTAGATGGGGTTAGGCTGACAGCCTCACTCAGATACATGACAGTGAACCAACTCTGTCATGGGCAGATTAGCTCTTCACATAGGTCTTCATCAGGCCAAGACAAGAAAAAAAAACCAACAAATAGAGTGCAGAACCCCACAGGGAGCACCCCACTATTGGACAATTTCCCCATCTCCCAATTATCCCCCAAATATCATCCCATTTCACTATTCCCCATCAGCGGAGCCACCTGCCTTCTTACACTAGTTAATCTTAACAAGGCGACTGCCTATTGTCGCTGATATTCCTTGACTACCTAACCACAATGCAACAACACTATGATATAGTTCTAAACTATATCTATAACTAAGCTTTCCACATTATTTATAGCTAGATGCAATCTCTAAAATACCTTATGCCGTCCTGACGCAACCTCTGAATCGAATACACAATTTGCCATAAAAGACACATGTTAAGCAAAACCGAACACATGCGATTCTATTCAACACGGATCGAGCCAGCTATCACTTCTGCCTACTTCAACTGTCTGAGCTACACTAGCTGTCAACAAATCATGTTTCTCGGCAAACAGCCTTGAATTGTTCCAGTGACGTTCCTTTGATGTCAAAACATCAGATGGTTCCAGGGGCACTAACTATCCATTTCCGAATAGGTTCTCTCCCCTTTGCGCAACCAATGCAAGAGTTGTCTTTCCTTGTTTTGACAACCAAAACAAGCCCGCGTATTACAACCACATGGTTACAATTTCCTGACTGGTGGGGAAATTTCAAAGGACGGTGTATTGATTGATCTCACCGAACCCCCTAGTAAACAACTGCAGCTGTTACTCTGACTTGTTTTTTCCTGTACTGGTTAAAAACAATTGTGGCCTTGAAAACATGCCGTGAATCAGACTGTCTGTATTATCATCATCTGGTTAATCCACAGTGATTTCATGGTTTCATGACACTCTGAAATGTTGAGAATATTTCTTGCTCATGGTGAAAGAAAAATAAGCGTAAATTAAAGGATAATATAGATACCACAAAATTATGAACTCGATTACAAGCTAACATACTGACGTTTGGACTTGTCTTGTCTGCAAGATGGCGTGCGCTTTTAGCTAAATCGTATTAAAGGGAGTTAAATTAGTTGAATATTACGCGGTAACGTACTAAGACTGTTTTACTTCATCGCTTCAGTTCAAATTCGGCTTTTTAGTGTTCCCAAAATGATTTTAAAAAATTTTTTTCCCCCTCTCCCAATCTATTGTCTGCCTTGAGAGCAGCGTGGTTTGGGATGTGACCGTTTTCATGAAGCAGCCATCTTGTCACATTCTGCTGACATATTGGGTTTTTAGCAGACATGGTTGTCAAGCCTTATATTCTCCTTTTCTATGACTAATTATGACGGATTTGTTCTGTTTCTTTGTGTTGGATCCCCTTCGCTCAGTCTGTGTTTTCGTGTACCCCTCTATTAAAAGTAACATAATGAGAGCTCAGTGGGGACGAAACCCTCCCCCCTCCCCACTCCCCATTGAGCTACAGGGCAAACGCTCTTTTCATTTATATTTTCAATACCAATGCACACAGCGAAAGCGTTGATAGTCATGTGACAAATGTAGTGTGTCTACCGGGGGTGATCCTATAAATTGTTTGCATATCCTTTACAGGACATTGCTGTCAACATCAACATCTTTCAGCTCATTGTTGATTTCTTGGCAAGATTACGCTCAGTAGTTTGCCATTGCTTTCTGAGCGGCCGGCTCACATACCCCGTAAGTTACCGACGCGATTCGAACCACTGCTGATTTTCACCGTCGTCACGTTACTTACGAGAGTATACGAGATTACGGAGAAAAGTCGCTAACCTCTAGGCCAGGAAGCCGGAGGGGATGATCCTACATAATGACAATTAAATTCAAATATTCATCGACCCGGGAGCCTTGGTAGGGTAGTGGTTCGCATTCTCGCCCATTGGGCATGGGTTTGAGCCGCATGGTGGCGGATTGTTATTTTAAAAAATTCATCAGGGCTCCCAGGTTGACCCAGCATAAAACGGGACCTAGGAAGTGTCTGGAGAAGTAAAGGCGACCGCTGTGAGACTGACCACATCAGCCACCGAGTGTCTGGGGAAGTAAAGGCGATCAGTGTGATACTGACCACATCAGCCACCGAGTGTCTGGGGAAGTAAAGGCGATCAGTGTGATACTGACCACATCAGCCACCGAGTGTCTGGGGAAGTAAAGGCGACCGGTGTGATACTGACCACATCAGCCACCGAGTGTCTGGGGAAATAAAGGCGATCGGTGTGATACTGACCACATCAGCCACCGAGTGTCTGGGGAAGTAAAGGCGACCGGTGTGATACTGACCACATCAGCCACCGAGTGTCTGGGGAAGTAAAGGCGACCGGTGTGATACTGACCACATCAGCCACCGAGTGTCTGGGGAAGTAAAGGCGATCGGTGTGATACTGACCACATCAGCCACCGAGTGTCTGGGGAAGTAAAGGCGATCGGTGTGATACTGACCTACATCAGCCACCGAGTGTCTGGGGAAGTAAAGGAGACCTGTGTGATACTGACCACATCAGCCACCGAGTGTCTGGGGAAAGTAAAGGCGACCGGTGTGATACTGACCACATCAGCCACCGAGTGTCTGGGGAAGTAAAGGCGACCGGTGTGATACTGACCACATCAGCCACCGAGTGTCTGGGGAAGTAAAGGCGACCGGTGTGATACTGACCACATCAGCCACCGAGTGTCTGGGGAAGTAAAGGCGACCGGTGTGATACTGACCACATCAGCCACGCGAAAAAACCGGGTTT
>JACEFZ010023424.1:0-66362 GCA_014155875.1 Cepaea nemoralis
AAAATTCATTCCCCCCTTTTTTAATTTAAAAGTTTGGGGTCTGACTGCGACGTCCTGTAATAGAAAACAATTATTGTTAATACACCTCTTCACACGCACATGACCTGGCTGGGTTCATTGAAAATACAATTACAAACTTGCCCAGCACACACAAACCCCTAGAATGTTGGGGTTTGACTGGATTTAGAGTAGGAACATGGAATGTTAGGACATTAAATGAGCTAGGAAAGTTGCCCAAATGTTCAAAGAGAGATGGATAGCATGAAAATGAATATACTAGGCGTTAGTGAGATGAGAGGGAAGGGATCGGGAAAAATTATAGCTGACAATCACACAATAATTTATTCTGGAGAGGATACACATGAAAAAGGTGTAGGAATAATACTTGACGAAAAAACATCCAAGTCACTTAATGGATACTGGTGTATTTCAGATAGTTATTTTGGTCAAAATCAAAGGCAAACCGATAGATATAAATATTATACAAGTATATGCACCAACAACAAGCAGTAGTGATGAAGAAATACAACACTTTTACGATGAAATATAAATGGCGATGGCTCAAATTGGATCACAGGAAATAAATATAATACTTGGAGATTTTAATGCAAAAGTAGAAAAGGGGAAAATGGAGGATGTAGTGGGGAATTATGGTTTAGGTACAAGAAATGACAGAGGGGAAAAGTTAATAGAATGGGCAAAAATCAATGATATGATAATTGGAAACACGTGGTTTAAACACCATAAAAGACGACTATACACATGGAAAAGCCCTGATCAGAAAATACGCAACCAAATTGACTACATACTAATTAATAAAAGATTTAGAAATGCTCTAATTAATGTAAAAACAATGCCTGGCGCCGACTGTAATAGTGATCATGTACCACTATGTGGACAAATAAAAGTAAGATTAAAGAGAGGGAAAACAAATGGTTAGGAACATGAGACTTAATAAAGAGGTTCTGAAAGTAGATAAAGAAATTCAAGAACAATACATAGTGACTGTGGAAAATAGGTACAATGCAATAGCTAACATACAGAGTATAAATGAACAATGGGAAATGTTAAGGGACTCCATTCATCAAACTAGCAAAGAAATATTACCGGAGAGAAGTCAAATAGCTAAGAAAAAATGGATGAATGAAGAAATCGTAATGCTGATGGACAAAAGAAAACAGAGTAAAAATGACAAACAAGAATATACTAAGATAAATAAAGAAATAAAAGATAAATGTGGGAAGGCAAAAGAAAGTTGGTTAAATGAGCAGTGCAAAAAAATTGAATTAAATGCCATTAAAGATACAAAAAATATGCACAGACAAATCAATGAGCTCACTTGAAGGAAAATAAGAATAAATACAGGGTGTTTGAAATCAAAAACAGGAAAGATATTATTGGAGGAAAGATGATATAATGAAGAGGTGGAATGAGTATATAAAGAATTATATGATGGGGAAAGGGAAGAATTAACAGAAGAAAGTAACTTAGAAGGTCCACCTATTCTAAAAGAAGGAGTCGCTGACGCTATGAAATATATGAAGAAAGGAAAAACAGCTGGACCAGATGAAATCACAATAGAAGAATTAGAAGTATTGGGAGAATTTGGAGTAGATATATTAACCAAAATGTTAAATGATATTTACAGCAGTGGATATCTACCCAGGGATATGCTGAAATCTGTATTTATAAGCTATACCAAAAAGACCAGGAGCAATTGAATGTGAAGATTTTCGCACAATTAACCTCATAAACGATATCACTAAACTTCTGCTCAGAATCATAATGAGAAGAACCAGAAAGAAAATAAAAATGGAAATTAGTGAAGAACGGTATCTATTTGTGGAGGGAAAGGGCACAAACAATGCAATATATACATTACGGACACTAATAGAAAGGTCAATAGAGAAACAGAAGGGACATATATTTGTGCTTCATAGATTATACTAAGGCTTTGGATAAAGTAAAACATGATTTTGTGCCTGTGGGTATGTGTGTGGTTTGGTGGTGGGTTGTGTGTGGTTTGGTGGTGGGTTTGTGTGTGGGGGGGGGGGGGGGAACATGCGGATAGATAGGGGATGGGTGGGTGGGTGGGGGATTTGTCTCATAACATGGTAACATGCATTGTTTATGTTTACAACATTCATCATGTATTCCCCCACCCACCCACCCATCCCCTATCTATCCGCGTGTCCCCCCCCCCCCCACACACACACACATCCACCACCAAACCACACACATACCCACAGGCACATACATTTCCCCATTAATCCACCCACCCCCAACCCACACATCCCACACACACCCCCCACATACACCAACATTAAAACATGAGCTGATTAAAATGTTGGAAGATATCAACATTGATGGGAAAGATTTAAGAATAATAAAGAATATTTACTGGAACCAAGTAGCAGCAATTAAAATTGGAAATAAAGAGGGTAGTTACGAACACATAAAGCTAGGAGTACGACAGGGATGTGTCTTGTCACCAAATCTCTTCTCCCTATATAGCGAAGTAATAATGAGAAGGTTTCAAAGAGATGCCAGGAATACTAGTTGGAGGTTATAATATAAATAATATACGCTATACAGATGACACAGTATTGGTGGCAGGATAAATCAACAGACCTACAACAATTGTTGGGACACTATAGTAACAGAGAGTGCAAGGAACGGACTCTCCTTGAATATCAAGAAAACAGTAACAATGATGATATCAAAGAAAATGGTGAAACCAAAAGGTGACATAGAAATAGACGGAAAAATTCTTAACCAAGTGGATAATTTTAGATACCTAGGGACATTTATAACATCAGATGGAAGATGTACAACAGAGATTAAGAGCAGAATAGGGCAGGCAAAGGCCGCATTTCAGAAAATGAAGAGTATCTTGTGCAATAGGTCACTATCACTGAGTGTAAGAAAGAGAGTACTGAAATGCTATGTAGAACCAGTTTTTCTGTATGGCAAGTGAATCTTGGAATGTAAATGAACAAATTAAGAAGAAATTAGAGGCAACAGAGATGTGGTTCCTGAGACGAATGTTGAGAATTCCTTGGACTGCCAGAGTAACTAACGACGACTGCCTGAAACAGGCTAATGAAACTAGAACACTATATACAAAAATAAGAAAGAGACAAACAGCTTCCTTTCGTTATGTAATGAGAAGAGAGGCTTTGGAGAACATCGTGACAACTGGAAAGATCGAGGGGAAGAGAGGCAGAGGCAGACCAAGAGAAATGATGCTGGATGGATTGAGACGGTGGCATGGAGGAACATCAGCAGCAGAGTTGATCCAGAAAAACCAAAGACAGAGAACTGTGGAGAGCCATGAACGCCTACGCCAACTGGCAGGGCACTTGATGATGATGATGATGATGATGAACAAATTGGGCACGCAGACCCGTCTTACATGCGGCCCTTCCAATCACTCATCTTTCGTTCATCAGTGCATAGTGCATTCACATAGGAAAAAAACATTGTCAAATGAATGTTGTAAGCATAAACAATGCATGTTACCATGGTATGAGACAAATCCCCTACCCACCCATCCATCCCCTATCTATCCGCGTGTCCCCCCCCCCCCACACACACACATCTACCACCAAACCACACACATACCCACAGGCACATACATTTCCCCATTAATCCACCCACCCCCAACCCACACATCCCACACACACCTCCACATACACCATCTCCCCACCCACACACACACATCTCCCACCCACCACACATCCCCCGACACATATCCCCACCCACCCACACACAAACCCAGACACACATACATGCATCCACCCATCCATACCCACCCACACGTCCCCCCACCTTCATACATCTCCCCATCCACACGCACACATCCTCCACCTATCCCATAACCTACTAACACTCACCCACTCACATATCCTCTACCACCCACCGACACACCCCCAACAACTCAGCCAAAGACACATCCCCCAACCACATATCCAACACCCACACACATATATTCCCGCCAATTCACATATCCCGCACTTACCCATACATAAAACCCGCACCCACCCACAAACTCCCCCACTTACACACATAACCCACCCACACAATCTCCCACACCCACACATCCCGCACCCACACACACACACAACCCCCACCCACCCCCAATCTACACACACTCACCCTCCCACAAATCCTCCACCCATCCACTCGCCAACCTCTCCCCCCCCCCCCCGATCTCCAATCCTCAATCACACATCCCTTAACTACACATCTCTCCACCCATACACTCACACACACACACACACACGCACACACACACACATCTCCCCACCCATACACACATCCACCAACAAATTCTTCATCCAGAAACACACACCAACCACCCACACACACCCCACCACGCACACATCCCCACCATACACTCATCTCTCACACACATCCATCCACTCACGTACTCGTCCATCAACTACTCTCACCCACTCACCCATCAACACATGCATCTCTCATCTACCCTCCCACCCACAAACACACCCCAACCACCCAGCCAGACACACATTCCCCATCCCCACATACATCCTTCATCCACCCGCATATCCCACACCTCCCCATCCCTCACACATCTCCCCTCCCACACAAAACCCCACCAATAAACGCATTCCCCTCACACACACATCCTCCCACATGCATTCCCCATACACATCCTCGCCCTAACATCTCTTACCCACACACACATTTTTCCACCACCCACACATCCCCCACCTACAATCATCCTCACCCCCACACATACATCCTCCACCCACTCACATTTACCCCATCCACACTCACACACTTCACGCACACAGACATATGCCATTCACAGACACACCCCACACCCATCCCCCACACCCATTACACACTCATCTCCCAACCCACACACATCTCCCACACACCCATTTACAAACACAAATACACATTATCTACCCACACCCCCAACTCATCAACACCCACATACTTCCAACCATCCTCCCAAACATCCCCATCGACACACACATCTCACACACACACATACATCCCCCACCGACCACACATCACTTTACCCATCCACACATCACGCATCAACCCACACACATCACCCACACACAACCCCTCCACACATACATTCCCCACACCCCCACACACACATCCCTCACATACACACCCACACACACATCCTCACATCTAGATACATACATTATGCCTCACATGATCACTGAAACTAATAAGAACAAATTCCCACACTTTACACACAGTTGAAATACTGACGATTGCCGTGAGCATTCTCTCAAAAATGGTAAGAAATGGAGAAATAATTGTGCATATACATTGTGTAGCGTAAAAAATTGGTGATGCAATTCAACTCTCTCTCTCTCTCTCTCTCTCTCTCTCTCTCTCTCTCTCTCTCTCTCTCTCTCTCTCTCTCTCTCTCTCTCTCTCTCTCTCTCTCTCTCATTTCTCTATCTCACACACACACACGCTCTCTCTCTCTCTCTCTCTCTCTCTCTCTCTCTCCCTCTCTCTCTCTCTCTCTCTCTCTCTCTCTCCTCTCACTCCCTCACTAACGCTCTCACTCACATTACAGTAATGTTATAATATACATGATAAAATCAAGTGGCATACAAAATGATAATATGAAAGATGAAAATACACAAAAAATATGGAATGGCATGTTACAAGACATGTGTGCACTCAACTCTCTCTCTCTCTCTCTCTCTCTCTCTCTCTCTCTCTCTCTCTCTCTCTCTTACACAGGCACACACACACACACACACACTCTCACACTCATTAACTCTCTCTCTCTCTCTCTCTCTCTCTCTCTCTCTCTCTCTCTCTCTCTCTCACTCATACTCCCTAACCCACTCACTCACACTATAGTGGTGTACATGTGTTCATATTATAAATTAATGAATGAATCACTGAAAAACGAGAAGTAGGTTGAAAGCTTTACCAAAGCACGACTACAAAAAACAACGTATGTCGCGGCCAAAGCCTTCGTCAGCACAGAACAAACAAACAAAAATAGATTAACAAATACACGATCGACACTACATGAATGTCCAAATTTCAACTTATCTGTGTCCTAGCTTGAAACGGCTATCCATGGGTGGAATGAAACGAATGTTGTGGTTAACGGGGTCAACTGACTAAAGGTCAGTACAGCCAGAAACTCAGTGATTGGCTAAGTCAACCGGTGGGGGAACCCGCGCTGGGGGGATGGGGGTGCGCCCAAGAGAGTGAATGGAAAAATATGGATGTGTAACTCTGGGACTATGTAACGGATGTAGTTCGCAATTCCGCACGCCAAGTTCGAAACGCTGCTGTGGGCAATATGGATGCAGGCCAACAAGCGTTTGCTATCAAAAAGTAGCAAAAGTGACGGTTGTTCAGAACGCAATGAGAAGCGACCCCACGCAAACCAACCAGGAAGTCACAGAAAGCAGAGATAATGCTGGTGTTGACTACCACGCCCTGCGAAGGACATGCAACTGGCTTGGAAGTGGACTATACGATTGCGGAGATGGGAGAGGGGGTCGGGATAAGGGGCGTAGGGACTTAAATAAAACTGTGTTGGAGATTGAGGCCGTGAGGGTAGAGTGAACCCAACTGGAAGATAAGACGGTTTTGTTTTCCAATGTCTTGCGATCGCGTTCGTGAGATATGCACGGTTTTATCGCCGTAACACGTATGTCGGCATAACATCAATTGGCATTCACAATGATAATATGAACACGATAATACACACAAAATATGGAATGGCATGTTACATGATATGCGTGCGCTCAAATCTCTCACTCTCTCTCTCTCTCTCTCTCTCTCTCTCTCTCTCTCTCTCTCTCTCTCTCTCTCTCTCTCTCTCTCTCTCTCTCTCTCTCTCTCTTCTCACTAACACACACACACATAGACACCCACAACAATGCGCGCGCACATACACACACTAATACATATATTCTTCCACTGTCTCTGTCTCTCGTTCGTTCTCTCTCTCTCTCTCTCTCTCTCTCTCTCTCTCTCTCTCTCTCTCTCTCTCTCTCTCTCTCTCTCTTCTCACTAACACACACACACACATAGACACCCACAACAATGCGCGCGCACATACACACACTAATACATATATTCTTCCACTGTCTCTGTCTCTCGTTCGTTCTCTCTCTCTCTCTCTCTCTCTCTCTCTCTCTCTCTTCTCACTAACACACACACACATAGACACCCACAACAATGCGCGCGCACATACACACACACACTAATACATATATTCTTCCACTGTCTCTGTCTCTCGTTCGTTCGCTCTCTCTCTCTCTCTCTCTCTCTCTCTCTCTCTCTCTCTCTCTCTCTTCTCACTAACACACACACATAGACACCCACAACAATGCGCGCACACACACACACACTAATACATATATTCTCTCTGTCTCTCTCTCTCTCTCTCTCTCTCTCTCTCTCTCTCTCTCTCTCTCTCTCTCTCTCTCTCTCTCTCTCTTCTCACTAACACACACACATAGACACCCACAACAATGCGCGCGCACATACACACACACACTAATACATATATTCTTCCACTGTCTCTGTCTCTCGTTCGTTCTCTCTCTCTCTCTCTCTCTCTCTCTCTCTCTCTCTCTCTCTCTTCTCACTAACACACACACACATAGACACCCACAACAATGCGCGCGCACATACACACACACACTAATACATATATTCTTCCACTGTCTCTGTCTCTCGTTCGTTCGCTCTCTCTCTCTCTCTCTCTCTCTCTCTCTCTCTCTCTCTCTCTCTCTCTCTTCTCACTAACACACACACACATAGACACCCACAACAATGCGCGCGCACATACACACACTAATACATATATTCTTCCACTGTCTCTGTCTCTCGTTCGTTCTCTCTCTCTCTCTCTCTCTCTCTCTCTCTCTCTCTCTCTCTCTCTCTCTCTCTCTTCTCACTAACACACACACACATAGACACCCACAACAATGCGCGCGCACATACACACACACACTAATACATATATTCTTCCACTGTCTCTGTCTCTCGTTCGTTCTCTCTCCTCTCTCTCTCTCTCTCTCTCTCTCTCTCTCTCTCTCTTCTCACTAACACACACACACATAGACACCCACAACAATGCGCGCGCACACACACACACTAATACATATATTCTTCCACTGTCTCTGTCTCTCGTTCGTTCTCTCTCTCTCTCTCTCTCTCTCTCTCTCTCTCTCTCTCTCTTCTCACTAACACACACACACATAGACACCCGCAACAATGCGCGCGCACATACACACACTAATACATATATTCTTCCACTGTCTCTGTCTCTCGTTCGTTCGCTCTCTCTCTCTCTCTCTCTCTCTCTCTCTCTCTCTCTCTCTCTCATAGCATCTATAACTGCGCTAAAGAATATTTATATATCATCTATAACTGTACTAAAGAAGGTTTATATATCATCTATAACTGGACTGAAGAAGGTTTATATATCATCTACAACTGCACTGAAGTAAGTTTGTTGTTTGTCCATCAAGAACTATGATAACCATTCATTTCATCCAGTGGGGTTAAAAATATGGAGCCGTGAGTTCTAACATGGCTGATAAGGCCTATTTTGGCTTCAAATGTACTTTGACAATGTGGGCAGAGAATGGTTGACGTTCCATGAGGATGATCTTCTGCAGTTTTTTTTCTGTCCAGCCTTTTTTTCCCACAGCTCTTGCAGTCTTGTTTGCCTCGCAAGTGACTACACCCTTGCGTAATGATGTACGCCACGAATTTCGGTTTTTGGCAGCAGTCTCCCAAGTGTCGTGATGAATTCCAAAAGCTTTTAATGAGATCTTCAGAGTGCCTTAAAAGCGTTACCTCTGACAGCCTTGCAAACGTTTACCACAAGACAGCTCGCCGTAAAATATTAAGGAGCCTGTGATCAGTCATGCAAGTCAAGTGGTCAGCCCAGCGAATCTGATTCTTCATTAGTAGAGTTAGTTAGTTAGTTAGTCGCAGTTCCAACTTCACAGCAACGGGTCGTCCCCATTATGCTCCATTCCTGTGCCAGTGAATATCACACAAAACGCTCCCCACTGCCCAATGTGAAAAGTGGAAAAGACAGGAGTCTCGACAAACAACAGCCTGCACAGATACGCTGTGCATAATGCCGCCACCAGAATGTCAACACAATAGTCCCCCACAAAACACCCAGTTCATTTCTGATGGAATCGGCAGTCATTCATTTTCCCATCTGGATGTTTCCTAGATGTTCACCCACACAGTCCACGAAATACAGTTCATCGTCGATGGCAGTGGCAGTCAACCAGAAGCCCAGCAGCCACGCATTTCTGCATAAGGCAAAGACCGGTCAACTCTGGACATAGCCATCCGCCATCGCGCCGAACATGCAGTCATGTTCCAAAAAACCTCGGGCAAATTCAAAAGCATTTCACACGAAACTCAACGCTCACAGTGTGGATACTGGTTATGGACGCTATTTCTATGACTTCAGTCTCTGGGACCTTGTCTTGCTATTTAATCTTCAATAGCTTCCTAAGGTAGCCTGTGTTGAAGTGGTTTAATTTCCTTGCGTGTCGCTGGTAAGCAGTCCAGGTTTCACAAGAAAATAGCAGTGATGATAATACGACTGATAATACGACTGATAATACGACTTTCAGCTTTGTGTGCAGGCTTATTCTGTTTCTGTCCCACACATTCTTGTACAGTCTTCCAAAGACCGCGCTGGCCTTGGAGATTCTTGCATTCACTTCGTCATCAGTTGGGGCAGCTTGGGACACAGTGCTGCCAAGATAGATGAATTGTTCCACACCACTTAGACAATGACCATTCACTTTGATATTCGGCTCGGTGTGATTAATCTCTGGAGCTGGCTGGTACATAACCACAGTCTTCTCCAAGTTGATATTGAGCCCAAAGTTGGCACAGGCATATGAGAAAGCTGAAACATTGTGTTGCATGTCCGCCTCTGAGTTGGCGTATAGAGCGCAATAATCAGCAAACAGGAGCTCTCTAATGGTGTCGCTGGTAGTTTGGTTTTAGATTTCAGCCTTCTGAGATTTAACAACTTTCCATCCATGCGATAGTTGATGTCTATTCCAATGTCGTTCTTTTCGAAGACGTTCATCGGCATAGCTGAAAACGAAGGTGAACAGTGCTGGTGCTTGCACACCGCCTTGATTCACTACATTGGTTACAGGAAAGGGGCTCAGACAGTTCACCATTTTCCTGTACTCTTGCCTGCATGCCATCATGAAATAGCCTCACTATTTGGACACACTTTTGTGGAAAGCCATATTTCGTCATAATCTGCCCCAGTCCTTCTCTGCTGACTGTATCAAAAGCCTTGGTAAGATCAATGAAAGTGAAAAACAATTCAGAGTTCTGTTCCTGACATTTCTCTTACAACTGCCTTGCAGCGAAAATCATCTTTATCACGTCCTCGTTCTTTTCTGATGCCACACTGACTCTCAATATGAAGACCTTGGTCGAGATGGGCTGTCAGGCGATTGAGAATTCTGGCGAGTATCTTCCCTGAAATTGAGAGCAATGGAGATGCCTCGGTGGTTGTCATAGGATTGGCGGTTTCCTTTACGTTTGTAAAGGTGGACTATTGACGCGTCATTAAAATATTGTGGCATAGTCTCGTTCACCCATATGTTTGTAAAGACTTGGTGAAGCTGCTCTATTAGGACCGGCCCACCTGCCTTGTATATCTCTGCTAGGATGGAGTCATGACCAGACGCCTTGTCGCTTGAAAGTTGCTAAATGTCTTTGTTTATTTCCACTAAGGTTGGCAGGTCAGCAAGAGTATCATTAGTTGGGCCTTGAGGAAGGCAGTTGTTGATTTCATATTCGATGGAGGAGGTTGCAATTAAGATGTTGCTGAAATGCTCTGCCCAGCATTGAAGGATTTATTTCTTATCGGTGACCAACGTTCCCTCATCTGCACTAAGGAGGGGAACTATGTCTGGTGATGTAGGACCATAGACCGCTTTCAGTGAGTCGTAGAAGTTTTTCATATCATGTCTGTCAGCAAGGCCTTGAATCTCATCAGCTTTGTTGCTCAGCTTTGAGTCCCGCATGTGGTGACGTTTTTGCTGCACTACTCTCCTGATGTTATTGAAGGCATCTTTTTTATGTTGACTTCGGATGGTTCAAATATGCATAGTTGAGAAGATGATTCTCGGCCAGCTATTGGTTGATGTCTTCGGAATTTTCATCAAACCAGTCTTTATGCTTTCGGGGGGCTGGACCGAGGATATCCATAGCAGTGTTATAAATTATGTCCTTTACGGCTCTCCACTCTGTTCCCGCATCTTGTTTAGCTGCAGCATTGGGCTTGAGGCGGTCTTCCAGCATATTTTCAAACGACAGCTGCATTGTTTTACTGTTTAGGCGGGTGACATTTAGTGTTTTGTTGCATTTTTACACCTTGAGGACGCCGTGGTTGTTTGATGTGCATTTTATTTTTGAGACAATCTAACATGGTTTGTCCAACATTCTGCACCACACATAGATTTTGTCACCCGAACGACTTGTCTGTCACTCCTCCTGACAATATCATAATCCATAATCAATTAGGTGCCAGTGTTTCGAGCGAGGGTGCATCCACGATGTCCTATTTTTGATGGGAAGATTGAAAATTGGTAATCAGGAGATCATGTTCGGCACAGGTCTGAAGGAGGAAGAGTCCATTGCTGTTACAATTTCCGACTCAGTGTTTTCTCTCAATTTGAGAATAGAGAATTTTTCTCTGAATTTGAGTGTTTTGACTCAATGCCACTCCAAGAGGCGGTATACATGCCTACTCTGGCATTGAAGTCCCCAAAGAGTATAAGTTTGTCTCCTTTTGAAACATATTTTAATACATTGTGCAGGTCCTCATAGAACTTGTTCTTGACTGCCCTGGCCCTGCAGCCAGCAGGGTTAGGATTGGCTAGCCTCTCCCAGGAGGGGTGAAGAGCGAAAATTAGTAGCCTGCCGATGACCCGCAGACTACACAAGTCAACCCCCACCTCCGCGTGGTGCAGACCGGGCAATCATGACCGCGAGGTCATGGGCTAACGGGGCTATGGCTCGCCATAGGGGATGGACTCCCTGTGGTCAGATTATTGTCCTAAACCTGCGACTGGCCTAGCAAGCCGGCAGGGGATCTTCATACTGCTCGTAGAAAAACTAAGAAGTACTTCTACGAAGACATACATGACGTGCTAAATAAAATAGATAAGCAGGACAACATCATAGTTATGGGAGACTTCAATGCAAGACTAGGACATAACAGAGTGGGCATAGAAACACATCTGGGAGCATTTGGAGACCAGAAAATGAAAGGAATGATAACAGAAGTAGACTATTAGAGCTTTGCAGCCAACCTTTATATAACAAACACATTCTATAAACATAAGGATTCACAAGTATACACCTGGTATAAATGGAACGATCTAGATACTAAAAGCCAAACTGATTTTATATTAACAAGAAACATCAGAAAGAGAAATATATTAGATGCAAGCGCAGTGCCCAATTTCAGTATAAACACAGATCATAAAGCCACAATAAGAACAATCAGAAGAAGGAAAGCAAAGAGCAGGAAAATACATGCCATGCGAATCAGTAAACTTAAAAAACCTTAAAGACGAGGCAGTAAGGAAAATTATGAGAATGAACTAACTGAACTCTTTGAAAAATTACCTACAGGAAAGAAAAACAGTGGAAGAAGAATGGAAATGTTCAAATCAAGCATTTTAAATACTGCAAAAATAACATGTGGAACCATGAAAAAACGCAAAACACGGATAAAGAAAGTAACAAGTTGGTGGAACGCAGAAGTAAAGGAAGCGGTAAAAGACAAAAAGGAAAAATATAAAAAGTGGTTGAAGAGCAAACAGGAATGCGATTACATAGAATATAGAATAGCGAGAAGACATGTGAGTAGAATAGTAAAGAGGGAAAAACAAAAATACTGGGAAGAGTATGGAGAAACCCTAAATAAAAACTACAAGGAGGCAACTAAAAACTTCTACAAAAAGATAGGTACAATGCGAACCAAAGGAGAACCCTTTGACCAATAAGTGAACGAAAACAAATCCTAATAAGATGGAAGCAGTATTTCGAACAACTTCTCAACATCCCATCAGATGTCACAGGAATTCAAGAGACCTATACAGATGTCACCGAAGAACTAGAACCAGACACACTAAAAGAAGAAATTATAGAAGTCATCAGATTAACCCCATTGAACAAATCACCAGGACAGGATGAAATACCAAATGAACTAATTAAAGCAGCAAAAGAAGTAGGAACAGCTTGGCTACATAGACTATTCAACCATGTTTAGGTAGAACAACAGACACCACGAGACTAGGGGGACGCCATAATTATCCCAATTTGGAAAAACAAAGGCAGCAAAAGAGACTGCACACAATACAGAGGCATTTCACTGTTGAGTCATACTGGGAAAATATTTTGCAAAATTCTAGAAAAAAGATTACGACCTTTAGAACCCCAGCTAAGCGAAACACAGCTTGGATTTAGGAAAAACAAAGGATGCACAGATGCAATTTTTGCTCTTAGACAACTTATAGAAAAATCAATCGAATTCAATGAAACACTCTACTTAGCTTTTGTCGACCAAGAAAAGGCATTCGATAGAGTAGATAGAAACAAGCTGTGGGAAATCCTTAAACAATATGGAGTGAGTACACATCTAACAAACCTATGTAGAAGTTTATACAACAACAGTGAATGCATAGTGAGAGCAACTGGAGGACACTCAGAACCCTTCACCATAAGATCTGGAGTACGACAAGGTTGTGTCCTGTCCCCTCTCTTGTTCATAACATATATAGACAACATATGTAAAGAAACCAGCCAAGCAGAGACGGCAAGAATACCGCATGACGAGAACACAGAAGGAGAACTATCTGCAAATCTAACCATTAGAGAACTCCTGTTTGCGGATGACCAAGCACTAATAGCAAAATCAGAAGCTGAATTACAAGACCACATGAATAGTCTAAACGAAATGTGTAGGGAACATAACATGAAAATTAGCACAAGCAAAACAGAGGTAATGACTATAACTAAAGAAGAACAAACAACAACAATTCACCTAAATGAACATCCCTTGAAACAAGTAAAGAGTTTCAAGTACCTAGGAAGTATAATATCATCAAATGGCAGATCAGAAGACGAGATCGAAAATAGGTGCATAAAGGCAAATCAACTCATTGGACAAATGGCACCAATACTAAAGAACAAACATGTATCAGTAACTACTAAGAAAGCACTGTGCAACACAATCTTCCTGCCAACTCTATGCTACCAATGTCAAACCTGGACAATGATAGAAAAAGAGAAAAGAAAAATCACAACAACAGAAATGAGGTTCCTGAGAAGAATACTCAACGTATCAAGAAGAGATAAGATCAGAAATGAAGAAATCAGGACTAAATTGGGGGTTAAAGCAGCATTAGATTTTATCAGAAAGCAGCAAGTCAAATGGTTTGGCCATGCAAGTAGGTTACCAGTTAACAGCATACCACAACAAGCAATGATGTACAGACCAGACGGAAACAGAGGAAGAGGCCGACCACGTAAACGTTGGACGGAGGGAATAGCAGAGTCCATGGGAATATCGATATATGAAGCCCATAATCGGACACTCTCACGAAGTTTATACTTCACCTCGACACCGCAAGGTATAAGAGGAACATGATGACATGACATGACACACATTATTCAGACTGGTGAGTAATGTGTACGATATGCAACATCAAATTTTATGTGACCAATTGGTTGTTCAAAACCGGCCAGTAACGTGTAGGAGATGCATCGTCAACTTTTATGTGACTATTTGTCTGTGTATAGAGCTTGAGGGAAGCAACATGTGACCCGTTGTAAAGAGGAAACTACGATTACGGGATGGAAGCTGACGATTCATACTTTCTAATAAACCAGGTTATTTGATTGCCTCGTTTGAATAATTACTTATATATATCAGGAGGAAGTGTAACACCGGGAAGTGTTGGCGATGTGTATGTGAGGCAGAAACATTTCTTATACAGATTGGACATCTTTTCTTTTGATTTGTAAACGATAATTCTTTGTGACATTGCTAGCCAGTTTCATTTGTAAAAGATAATTATCTTTGGTAACATAGCTCGTTTGGTTTGTAAATGATAATTCACAGCGGCATCGCTATATTAGTTTCTTCTTATTCTTCTGCGTTCATCCGGAGTTTTTTTTCCGGACGTGATTGCGTTGTGCCTGTTTACAGCAGAGCTGCGTTCTTGCGCCGTTAGGCCGACACATCCGACTTCTGCGGGCATTTGTTGACCGGGTTAACCTTCCCGGGGCTATATTAGTTTGATTTGTAAAGAATAAATCTCTGTGACATCTCTGGTTAGTTTGATGTGTGAAGAATAAATCTCTGTGACATCGCGATATTAGTTTGATTGTAAAGAATACATCTCTGTGACATCGCTAGTTAGTTTGATGTGTGAAGAATAAATCTCTGTGACATCGCTGGTTAGTTTGATGCGTGAAGAATAAATCTCTGTGACATCGCGGTATTAGTTTGATTTGTAAAGAATAAATCTCTGTGACATCGCTGAGAGAGTGTCTAGTTATACTGTCCTCAGGCTTTCTCTGTGTGTGCTCTATCTTGTGGGTTCCAGACAAGAGAGTGTCTAGTTATACTGTCCTCAGGTTTTCTCAGTGGATGTCCTATCCTGTGGGTTCCAGACAAGAGAGTGTATTGTTATACTGTCCTCAAGTGTTCTCTGTGTGTGTTCCATCCAGCGACAACGTCTTTCCTTCACCTCTAGATTCACGGAATTTGTTTAGTTCTCTCCATGAGCCGGCTTAGTTACGTAAGTGTTACGAATGCAGTTCGCAATTCCGCATACCGCGTTCAACATACAGCTGCGGGCGATTTGGAAGCAGACCGCCTTGTGTTGGTTTCCATACAATGGTATGAGTGCCGGAAGTTCAGAAAGCAATGGCAAGCTAGTGAATGTAAACTTGCCAAGAAAGCATAAACATCCAAACAATGCTGGGGTTAACAGCGACGTCATGTAAAGGATATGGAAGTAACTTTACCTCTCTATCATCCCTACATTGTTGATTCTGTTATACTATTTTATTCCCACTATAGTGTATAGGCACCAGGCAGTTAATATTTGTAGTTTATTAGTAATTCTGTTAGTTAAGTATCTATGCTATATAGCTTTACATTATTTATTGTCAATGATGTTCTTTCACAGATGGAAGTGGGGCGAAAAACAAGTAAATGAACAAAACCAGCACCAATCAGGGATAAGTCAATATTCAGGGGGAAACATTCCAACAACGAAATGAGCTCCCCTTTCTACGAGCCGGTGTCACAAAAATTGTCCCGCCAATGAGAAAGTTCAGACGTCATCCAGTGTGGATGTCCAGTTTGTGGATACAAGATGTGGAATTGGGATGTGGAAACCGGCCTGCATGCAGCCGTTGGCAACAATTGGCGCTTTCACCGCTTGCTTTAGCTTTTCGAGTTTGATGATGCAAACACTCGTGAATTATGTGGATTCTCAGGTAGGGTATACAACAGTCTGTGTGAATTATTAGGTGGGCTAGACAACAGTCTTTGTGAATTTTCAGGTAAGGTATAAAACAATCTATGTGAATTCCAGGTAGGCTAGATAACAGTCTATGTGAATTTTCAGGTAAGGTATAAAACAATCTATGTGAATTCTTAGGTAGGCTAGACAACAGTCTATGTGAATTCTTAAGTAGGATATACAACAGTCGGTGTGAATTCTTGGGTACAATGAAGTAACAGCCTGTGTGAATTCTCAGATACATTGCAATAAGAATCTGTGTGAATTATAAACTAGACTGCACCAGATGACTATATGAATTCCTACATCAATCAATCAATCAATGTGCCGTCTCCACAATGAAGGTTGACTGCAATGGATCTCCAACACGGTCTGTATCTCGCCTTGACTATACATTCTGTCAAGCTCAGATTCGTCCATCTCTTGATGTAATCTTCCCACTTGTATCGTTGTCTACCTCTTGCTCGCTTGCCCTCAACCTTGCCTTCCAGTATGGTTTTTATAAGAGTATCATGTCTTTTAACGTGGCCGAAATATTTCACTTGCCTCCTCTTTATTTCTTTCATCAACTCTCTCTTCATTCCCAGTTTTTCTAGAACCTCTGCATTTGATTGTTTTTGTTTCCATGAAATACGACCTATTCGTCTGTATATCCACATCTCCAGGGCTTCTATGCGACTTTCTAGTTGCTTGTTCAATGTCCAGGCTTCCGCGCCATACAGTAGCGTTGAATATACGTAGCATTTGACAATTCTCATTTTTAATGCATTATTAATCTCTCTAGATGTTAATACTGATTTCATGCCATTGAAAGCATTTTTGGCCATTCCTATTCTCTTTTTGATTTCTATTTCACTTCTGCCATCATCTGTTATTATATGTCCAAGATAGGAGAAACTTGTTACTTGTTCTAGTATCTGCCCGTTTACTGTGATGTTCATTGATGACCTTTCCTTTTCACTGCTAATTATCATAGTTTTTGTTTTTTGGATGTTAATATCTAAGCCACATTCTGCACTGTGCCTGTTTACTTGTTCCACTAGGTCTTGTAACTCTTGCTCACTTTCTGCTAGTAACACGGTATCGTCAGCATACCTAAGATTGTTTATGATTCTTCCATTGATGTTAAGTCCAGGCATTTCAACTTGTTTAAAAATTCTTTCTGTGTATAGGTTGAAGAGGCTTGGGGACAGTACACATCCCTGCCGTACTCCTCTTTTTATCTCTATAGGCGACGAATAGTTATTTCCGCATCTAATAGACGCCACTTGTTCCCAGTACAAGTTACTAATAAGTCTCTTGTCCTTTCCGTCTGTTCCTATATCTTGAAGGAACGTAATTAGTCGTTCATGTTGTACTCTATCAAAAGCTTTCTTGTAGTCTATAAAACAAACATATATACTTTTTGAACTTCTATATATTTTTCAATTAACATCCTCAAACAGATAATTGCTTCTCTGGTGCCGCTGTTTTTGCGGAACCCAAATTGTTCTTCAGCTACTTCCTCTTCTATTTTATGTTGAATTCTTTCTTGTATGACCTTGAGTAGTATCATAGTTATGTGGCTCATTAAGCGAATAGTTCTGTAATCCTCACAATCAACAGCTCTTGGCTTCTTGGGTAGTGTGATGAAAATGGATGTTATCAAATCCTTGGGGATGTAAGGTACATGGCACTAATTGACAGTATTGACAGCTGAAAACGCAAAAGATCTACAACAACGGTTGACATTGTAGTTGGTTAGTTCAAGGGTCAGGTCAAGGGGAAAAGACACAATATACAGAGTACAAACAACAATGGTTATGTCAAAGAAAACGGCACAATTAATATGTTATAATTGGTGAATTAGAAGGGAACATACGTTGCCTGTTTTATACATTTAAATACAGAGACAATCATAACATCAGAAGGGAGATGCAAAACTGAGGTTAAGAGCAGAATAGGTCAAAAGCAGTATTTTAGAAAATGAAAAATATCTTATGCGATAAAGCTGCATCATTGAATGTCAGAAAGAGAGTGCTGAAATTATATATAGAACCTGTTATTTTTTAAAGACAGTACATCATGGGTAGTGAATGGAGAAACTAGGAAGAGTTTGGAAGCAACGAGGATGTATTTCATGAAAGGTATTTTGCGAATATCTTAGACTGCAAGAGTAACTATAGTCTGTTCAGAAAGGAATGAATTCATTCACGATCAATTATTTTGAAATCTGTCTGTTGCATCGTTATGAAATTTTTCGTGCCGTCTTATATTTACACCCACCAAAGGAGCATGCCTTTGATAGGTCCAAAGGCAACTTAAATCATGAAAAGCGGCGACATTTCTTTTGATATTTTGGAGAAAAACTAGTGAATTCACGCTAACAAACTTGTTTTACAGTAACGCACCTCAATTCGGGTGACGACACAAGGCGTATCCAGATTCTTATGGGAGTGGGTGCAATGTGTATGTAATATAAGTAAAGACAGAATTTACAGAGGCATGGGGTAAATAATGTGGAACCGAAATGGAATTGGACAGGAAAGTAGAAGGAATATATTTCTTACCTTATATTTCATTTCCTTCTTGTTTCTTCAGCTTCTGATTAATAATGTGTACACAAGGAGTCATGTTACTAAGATGCATTTAACTTTTTGTTTGGCGTTCGTGATGGCTTCCAAACAGCTGTGCGTTAATGTGCGTATGGAGTGACCATAGATGATACAACAATTTAGTCATCATGTCTAATTTTAAGGATCTGTTCAGCTGTCTGTGTAGTTTTTTCACACATGCGCATTGGTGACAGAACCGTTTTGAGTCTTCGTGAAAGATTGTCTACTCTGCTGTTTACTTTTTAGAGACGGAACATGATTATGACCTGTTTTGCACGACGAATATAGCTGTGAATGTCTTGTTAGTGGGCTTCCTACTTAACGGCCAAGATTTTGGTCCTCTTTTCATTGAAATTTATAGATTGATTCGTATGTTCGTGTGCTGTCCCCTCATTTCACAACGTATATCTTCTCACGTTTCTTAGTATGCCACAATATGTTAGTTCCCACCGCAATTGTACACTTCTGTTGGTATTCAATGCATTTAGTGTTTTTTGTTTTGTTCAATGCCAGTTGTGTGTCACCGTTGAAGGCTTGCGGAACTGAAAATTCATCACTATGGAATACAAACTGTTGCCATTGACATTGTGCCAATGCTGCAATGTTTAGGGCCTGCAATTCGTCTGAATAGTTGGAGCAAAATATCCCAGTAGGTGTGCATGTGGATTAATGTCTGCGATATGTCTAGACCTTAATCTGTGTCGGACGATTCCAATAGGTTGATGACTGCTCTCGGTTGCATAAAATTCAACCCATCCTTTCTCCAATAGTCATCTTCCTCTTTCAACACATGGTCCTCACATTTTTTCCAGTAACTTTTATCAATATTTAATAGCGCGGACTTGGTTAATATCTTGACGTCAGACAATCTTAATGTAGTATTGTCAGCTGCTACCTGTCCTTTAAATTTAGCCCACACAAGTTCTATAGGGTTTAAATGAGTATGGTATGGCGGAAGTCTCAAGCACCTATGGCCATGTTCTTCTATCAACTTGTCGATTTGATATTTCTTGCTTTTTTGCGCATGTTTTACAAGGGGCAACAACTGTAGCTTGAAATATGTTTCTGGAAATGGTACATTTTCCTTTCGGAGCCATATCTTTATTTCTTCCTTTGTGCTCGATGCGTAGGTATTTTTCTTCTTGGGCAACAACATTGTGATATGATGCATTGTCCATGATTAGACAAGAGGTCTATCAAGAGATGGAAGCACTGTATTCTCAAGCCAATCTATAAGTACATTATCATGCCACTCATTATGATAATCCCTATTGTCTGTATGCTTTGATATGAACACGAGTCCAGCATTCTGTAGTAAACCATTGTGAGTACTACCAGCATGGGCTATGACCAAACTGTCCTTTACTACTGGACACATATCCCTTTATCTTTCCATCCACTGATTGTCATTCTTTTTTCACTTGTGTGGTGCGCATTGATCAAGGTTTCATCGAAGTACACTATGCCATAATTTTATGTGCGCATTTCCCTTATTTCACGTAGGAATCTGCTTCTCACAGCTCCTAAATGCGGTTGCTCGCAAAGGATATGTCTACCTCCGCTGTACTTGCTAAAAGTGAAGCCTAATCTCCTTTTAATTTTCCACAAAGTTGTTTTGGATAGCTCTATGTCATTGTTCTTTCTCAATCAAACCCTAAGTTTTCTTGCAGTCACCGTTTCATTGGCATCCAGCATGTTTATATTAGCTCGCCTTATGATATCCTTGTCAAAGCTGTCTACTAATTAGCCTTTCTATCTACCGTTTGCTTATTGAGTGGTGGTTTTCATTCCAGATTCTTGCACCCATCGGCGGAATGACCGTTTACTCAAACCCAATGCATGCACTGTTCTTTTGACAGGAATTTTAATAGTATGAAAAAGTTCCCTGCGATCAGGTTCTTGACAAAAATATGTGTAAGACTTCATAGCGATACTTTGACGTGGAAAGAATTTCATATTCAATCTCATTCAACAATATTCACATATATTTAAATGTTAGCGATAAATGGTGAGATTTATTTATATAATCACGTTTCATGAAAGCTTTATTGACTACACCTCTGAACACTCCCATTTAAACTGTGCGAGGTTCTTGCCATAAGGAAACTCCCTTGCGCCATGGAGAATATTCAATATTGAACGCTAGTTTTCTGGGTGAAGGTGTAATACAGTGGTTCTCAACCGGTGGGGAATTCCCCCCCAGGGGGGAATTTTGGGGTTTCCAGGGGGGGAATGAAGATTATTTCAAGATCGCGTTAATACAAGAACCGATTACTTGATCTTGTTTTTCCTTTCATACTTTACGCTTCTGTATGCATCATCCTTCTGAAATTCATTTTATAACGTAAGTAGATCCGCAAATCACATTTTATGTACATGTCTAGACGTGTTTTAGTATGTGCTATTAAATTTAGCTTAAATTATTACGTATACTGTGCAGGGGCGGGGGAAATTATTAGGGAGGAAATACGAAAGGGGGGGGGTGACGTTCTAAAAATATGGTAAGGGGGGGAATGATGTCTAAAAATATGGTGAGGGGGGGGGGGGGGGGAATGACGTCCTAAAAATATGGTGAAGGGGGGAATGGACCAAAAAAGGTTGAGAACCACTGGTGTAATACATTTAATAATATGCACGGCATCTTTTACCCGTAAATTATATACCACATATAAACAAACATTGCAATCTGCTATACAATCTCCAGAACAAATTGCAGAATCCATTAAATTATTCAGTCATGCCATACATGGATCAGGTTAAAATACAAGATACTTAGACGTCCAATATATGGAACAGTTAGAATATGAGACGATACATCGAGGCCTGCTATACACGGAAGAGGTTACAATATAAGAAGATACAGCGAGGCGTGCTATACATGGATCAGTAAAGACTATGGGAAGCTTTTTTAACACACCGTGACGTGCTATACATGAACCAGTTTATATTAAAAGACACCCCAGCGTGCTATACATGAACCAGTTTATATTAAAAGACACCCCAGCGTGCTATACATGAACCAGTTTATATTAAAAGACACCTCAGCGTGCTATACATGAACCAGTTTATATTAAAAGACACCCCAGCGTGCTATACATGAACCATTTTATATTAAAAGACACCCCAGCGTGCTATACATGAACCAGTTTATATTAAAATACACCCCAGCGTGCTATACACGAACCAGTTTATATTAAAAGACACCCCAGCGTGCTATACATGAACCAGTTTATATTAAAAGACACCCCAGCGTGCTATACATGAACCAGTTTATATTAAAAGACACCCCAGCGTGCTATACATTGATCAGTAAAGACTGTGAGAAGACACGCAGAATCGTGCTGTACATGGATCAGTAAATGCTGAGAAGTTACACCCAGTCACTCTATACGAAAGTACAAAGTTGACCTGCAAATGCCAGATCCAAGTTCAACATCCTCTACCCTCACTGTAGCAGACATAGTCCAGGTTTAACTCAAGATAATCTGTCAGCTCTTAACCCACTCGTGAACTCATATGTTGTCCTCTTCGACAACGTTGGATACAACAGCAACAACAACAACAACAACAACAAACAAAACAACAACAACAACAACAACAACAACAACAACAGCAGCAGCAGCAGAAACAACAACAACAACAACATAATATGGTCTAATTTACAGTAGAATAAGTTTTGTGGTCGTGAATGATAAAATCATATTTCGCCATCTTTCTTGCAGGTGACTACACTGGAAAGACAGTTTGGCTTCAGCTCACGCCAAACCGGCTTAATTCTGGCAGCCAACGACTTCGGTTACCTGGTCTGAGTGTTGTTTGTTTCCTACACGGCCAACAGAATCCACATTCCCAGGTCACTAGGTGGGTCGTCCTTTCGGACATGTCTGTGACCCATAGTAAGAAGACACTGTTCTGAACCATGATCCCAGTGGCACATGTTAGCTATGCTGTGCGTTTGTATATATGTTTATATGTACATACGTACGTATGTACATATAACAATGTATACAGACGCACAAAGCACACACACAAATATACACACACACAGTATATTCTTCTATTACAATGCGTAAATAGGATAGAATTGCCACATTACAATAAATCTACAAGCAGAGATAATAACTAGCATGATTTCCTACATTACAATGCATCTACAAGCAGAGATTACAGTTAGTATGCAGTTCCTACATTACAATACATCTACAAGTAGATATTACAACTAGCATGATTTCCTACATTACAATGCATCTACAAGCAGAGATTACAGTTAGTATGTATTCCTAAATTACAATACAACTACAAGCAGCAGCAATTATAGTTAATATGTATTCCTACATTACAATTCAACTACAAGCAGAAATTACAGTTGGTGTGTATTCCTACATTACAATTAAATCTACAAGCAGAGATTACAGTTAGTATGTATAACTACATTACAATACATCTACATGCAGAGATTATAACTAGCATGTATTCCTACATTACAAGGAATCTATACGACATATATCAAGTCTTCTGACATGACAATTAAAATATTGACAGGTGTGGCAGTGATACTCTATGGACTCTCAGGTATAGCTTGTTCGATTCCTCATTTCCTGTTTGGAGCATCAAACGTTGATCCAACAAGAGAGAGCATCAACAGTACAGGATCCACCTTCAGCCAAAAGTCGGCGGTGTCAGGCAGCTTGTGTGACCTCTTCAACAATACAGGCGATCCTTGTGGGATTATCGCAGGTAGGATCGCGTCCCCATTAATCACTACTAGCATGTGTCATGTCGACACACAAGGGCGATCTCCAGTCTTTGGATAGGTTGCCTGTGTGTCCAATAACACAGCCTGGCCAAGGTATCGAGCTATTTAAAGCAAGTAATAATGACCATGACACGGTCGGACACGGGTTGGATGCTGGGGCTTGTCGCCTGCCAAAGTAAGGGAAAGACTAGCCACATGTCCCCCCGTGCATCCAGGCCTAGCAAATGTGATGGGGCTATCAGAGCAAGACCCGTAGCAAGAAACTGCCTCGGCACACTTATTAAAACAAAAACGTGTACTCCTACATTACTGTAAATCTCCAAGCAGAGGTTACAACTAGCATGTATTCTTACATTAGGAGGTGTCTATATGGCGTCTAGCATGTATTCTGACATTACTGTACATCTCCAAGCAGAAATTACCACTAGCATGTATGTTGTATTCCTACATTTGGAAGCGTCTGTATGGCGTCTAGCATGTATTCTGACATTACAAAGATTTTACACGCAAAGATTACAACTAGCATGTATTTCTACATTAGAAGGCGTCTATATGGCTTATAGCATGCATTCTGACCTTCAAAGAGTTTACGTGCAGAGAGTTAAACTAGCATGTATTCTTACATAAGGAGGCGTCTATATGGCGTCTAGCATGCATTCTGACCTTTAAAGATTTACATGCAGAGATTACAGCTAGCATGTGTTCCTATATTGTTTCTTTTTAGATGGGTTGAGTTCTTCCTGGAGGTAGCTTTGCATTTGTAGAACAGCGGACAACGGCCTGCATAGATGAATACAACATGGGATGAATTACAAGAGCTGAGTTGAGTTATGCTAAGCCGACATCACTGTACTCAGGACATTCCCACAGTCGCTCCGTTCCCTCATTCAACAGCCAGCGAAGAGTCAAACTATTAATGGTTCCCACCGCTATCTGATTGAAAGTTCTCCTGGTCTTCCTTCTCAGTTTTGAGATTCTCCCAGAACCCCTGCCGATCCCCCAAAGTCTAATTCTTTCCACATAAGGGTTCTCAATCTATTCCCCCACCTTTCCACCAGGTCCCACAAGCGAACGACCAACTCCCCCTTGTCCATAGGCAATCTACCACCAAGAGGTGCATTCCCTGCTAGCCTATCAGCCAGTTCATTCCCTCGCACCCCCGCATGGCCAGGACAAAATATCCATACAATTCTCACAACCTGTGACCTCTGAAGCGAGGATAGCCATTCCACACGAAACATTCCTTTCTCCACCTTACTAAGCATACTCTCGGAGTCCGTAATGAATGCAATGTCCTATCTTCTTCTTCTTCAGCGTTTTGAGCCATTGAGGTTCTTTGCTTCAGATACAATCCGTCTCTATTCGTCTCTCTGGTTGACTTTCTCTTGCCAGTCGTTGATTCCAAGTGCTTGCAGGTCTGTATATATATTATCTCTCCACAGTCTTCTTGGTCTACCTCGGGGTCTACGGTCATTTATTTCCTGAGTGTAAGCGAGTTTTGTTTTCCTATTATCTTCCATTCTTTCTATATGCCCCAGCCATTGTAGTCTATTAGCCTTCATGATACCAGTGATTAGCGGGGACTTAAACAGATCATAAATGTCTTTGTTACTACTTCTTTTCCACTCTCCACGTTGTGTATCTCTAATGGGTCCAAAGATGCGTCTTAATACTTTGTTCTCAAAGGTATGTAGCAAGGCTTCGTCTCCTTTCGTTGTACTCCAGGTTTCAGAGCCATACAGCACAACTGGACTGATCAGTGCTTTGTATGTTGTGATCTTGGTGTTACGAGATAGCGCCTTTGATTTTAGTAGATGTTGTAGTGCATAGTATATCTTATTTCCAGAATTGATTCCAGTTTGTATTTCTTCCCTTATGATGTTGGAGCAGTTGAAGAATATACCCAGGTATTTGTATGTTTCCGTTCTTTTAATGGTCATATTATCTATTTGTATGTGGCCAGAGTTTTTAGCCATTCCTTCTCTTGAAATTACCATATATTCTGTCTTATCTTGGTTGATAACAAGCCCCATCTGTTGGGCTTTTTCCTTTAAGTGAGTCAATATTTCCAATGTCTTTTGTTCACTTTTCCCTATAATATCTATATCATCTGCATAACCAAGCAGTCTGGATGTTCCTCCAATATCACATTCCTCCTGTACCCTCCTTACAACTTTCTCTAGAGCCAGATTGAAGAGTAGCGGCGATAGTGCATCACCCTGTTTCAAGCCAGATGTTATTTGGAAAGGGTCTGATTTCCTGCCTTTATGTGTTACTATATTATAAGTATCTTCCATGCATAGTCTGGTCATGTTGATTAACTTCCTTGGTATTCCAAATTCCCGCATAGCATTCCATAGACTATTCCTATGGACACTATCATAAGCCTTTTTAAAATCCACAAAAATGTTATGGAGATCTCTTTTATATTCCCAATTTTTCTCGGCTATTTGTCGTAAGATAAATATCTGATCTATTGTTGATCTGTTTTGTCTAAAACCCGCCTGGTAGTCACCTAATATGTATTCTGAATATGGTTTTAGTCTATTTAGTAATACTGCGGATAGTATCTTATAGCTTGTGGACAGTAGTGATATTCCTCTATAATTTTCACACTGGAACTTGTCTCCTTTCTTAAAGATAGGTATCAATAATGACTCTTTCCAGTCATGGGGTAATTCTTCAGTCCTCCAGATTTTTATTATTAGTTCGTATAGCTTTAGATGTAATGCATGGCCACCCGCCTTTATAAATTCAGCAGCAATTCCATCAGCCCCAGTTGCCTTATTGTTTTTAAGTCGTGTGATTACATATAGGATTTCTTCAAATGCAGGTTCTTCAATTTGTGGTTCACACGTTAGAACCTCTTCCTATGGGAAAGTGTTACTTGGAGCTTCACAATTTAGTAATTCAACAAAATATTCTTTCCATGTGTTGCACATTCCCTCATTGGTATTTATCATATTCCCATTTTTGTCTTTTAAACCATATGTGTTGTGTTGGTGCCCTCGTTTCATTGACTTCAGTTCTTTAAAAAAACTTTCTGGATTCGTTTTTCTGGTGATTAGTTTCCATATCTTTGATTATATTACTCATATATTCTCGCTTCTGCTGTCGAACTATTTTTGTAGCCTCTTTACATTCATTTCTATATTGCTCTTCCTTTTGGATGTTGTTGATGTCATTTAGCCATAGATGTCTGGCATTCTTTTTCCTAATGACTGCTTCTTCACATTTTGGATTGAACCATCTGTTCTTTCTATGCGTGGTTAACACACCGAGACATTCTTCTGCGGTAGATTGAATTGTATTCTTGATGTTCAACCAAGTTTGGTCAACGCTTTCCTTCAACGGGTTTTGTAGAATTTCAAGTTTACATTTTATTTCATCTGTAAATTTCTCTTTGACTGTAATGTCTTGTAGTTTTTCTCTGTTATATGTTGGGTGTAATCTTTGTAATTTAGTATAGAAAGCTCTCTTAAGTTTTATTTTAAATTTTGCTCCAACGAGGAAGTGGTCACTGTGGCACTCAGCTCCTCTATAACTTCTGACTTGCTGTATGTTTGATGCATTTTTGTTGTTAATTAAAATGTGATCTATTTGATTATAGGTTCTCTTGTCACATGATTTCCAAGTTTGTTTATGTATATCCTTTTTTTTGCATTCTGGTACTGCTAATCTGCAGTCCTTTGGCTTCTGCTAGGTTGATGACTCTCCATCCATTATCATTTGAAGTTGTATGTTATGTAGGCTTTCCATACCGGCAACTTTTTTATGAGTTTGCTCTCTACCTATTTTTGCGTTGAAGTCTCCCAGCACAATCAGGATGTCCTGTTTGGGGGTTTCTTCTATGACATCTTCCAGATCATTATAAAAGTCTTCTTTAATATCATCTTCTTTCTCTTCAGTAGGTGCATGTACATTAATCATCGTTATATTTTTCCATTTACCTTTTATTCGTAATTTACTAATCCTATCATTAACAGCTTTAAAGTTTAGAACGTTCCCCCATAACTATTTTTTGATGACAAATCCTGTTCCTAATTAATGTTTATTTTGGGTGTTTCCTCCATATATTATAATCATTCCATTTTGCTCTAAAGTACCCTCTACTGGCCACCTTATTTCTTGAATTGCTGTTATATCCATTTTATACTCAGCCAGCTCCCGGGTTAATTCTTCGACCGCTCCAGCTCGATATAGTGTCCGTACATTCCATGTTCCAAATCTCAAAAGTCCTTTAACGTTCCAAGGTCGATGTCCAAATAAGTCAGTCCGAATTCGAGGCTCATGTATCTGTTTCGTAAAAAAATGGTTTTTACAAAGGTGGGGATGTTAACCCCACGTTTCAACCCCCAACCTGGAGGACCAGGGTGTTTCCCTTTGTCTGATCTCTACCCTTTGACCTGTCCGGCTTGGGAGGCCCTGCTGGTAGCTACGCGACCGAAGGTATAGCTCTCAGGGGCATTGAGAAACTCAAGCTCCTTCACCACGACAAGATGGAAACACCTTCGGGGGAGATGTCCTATGTTACAATACATCTATAAGAATAGATTACAACTAGCATGTATTCCTACATTCATCGTTTTGTTGTTAAGATTAGCTTCATAAATGATGTATGAATGAAATAACGTACGGGAGGAAAGAGAGAATAAGGGCAGAATGTCAGACGGGCCTGTGTGCCCAATTCTTAACCCTTTGAAAATAATGTTTGTTCGTTCGTTCGTTCGTTTGTTCTTACATTACATGAAATCGACAAGCAGAGATTACAAATAGAATGTATTCCTACATTAAAAGTCGTCAATATGGCGTCCTTAATTCTTTGTGAAGTGACAGGTACTGCAATGATACTCTATGGGCTCTCTGGTATAGCGTATAAAATAAAAACAACAACAACCATTATCGATTGAAACAAAAAAAAAAAAACAAATGCAAGTGTGCCTAGAGCAGACATTTCTTGAGGCATCTTTCGGGTGTGACATGGATATTCAACACATAAGCTAACCATTCCACGTAAGCCTGTCATTGACTATGTGACAGAAGAGTATTACAATTTAACTGCACGTAAATGAGAACACATATATTTGTCCAACAGGGACTTAGTATTGAAGAAAATTGGTTATTATAAGACATATAATTATGGGAAAAGAAATATCTTGGGCATGTACAAAAACACGAACGTCTAGAAAAAGAGAAAAAAACTAAGAGATGAGTACCTGGGAAGCGGAGTACAAGAACACCACAGCTGTGATAGATCCAAGATGTTACATATAATCTACACATGGCAGCAACAGAGGCAGCAGTCCATCTGGTTTATGAGATATGGCAGCAACAGAGGCAGCAGTCCATCTGGTTCTATGAGATATGGCATTTCGAAATAAACTGATGGCGGGAAAACTCTCCACAGGTAACGCAATTTGATGATAGTCGTGATCTAGTTATGAATCTATTTGTTTCCCCTTTTCTCTTTTCTCAATGGCCCGGAGAGAACGGTGCTGCAGGGAGTGACCAGAAGGTTCTGGTCGACGCTCAGGCAACCTAGGAAAGGCCAAATGGTCACATAATCAGACTGTGGTACCATTAGTTATCAGTTATCAATAGGGGTATCGTCATTGCACTCCGGACAGATCCATAGGTGCTCAGATCCTCCCCCCCCCCCCCCACCAGCATATGCGTCAGCGTCCGGCGGCTAATAGTGCCAGTTCTGTGTTGGTTGACGAGGCCCCTAGTTTTCCCGATGTACCTCTCGTGTCTGGCTGTGCCAAATCTTACTCCCAAGTTTTTCATCCTGGACAGCGATGTGGATTCACTGACGTCAAAGTCCTCTGTTCTTGACATCTCTGTAAGGATGTTAATAACATCGTCGCGATCCACGGGCTGGCGAACTGCAAGGAATGCAGAGCCAGCCAGTTTATCAGCTCGTTCATTTCCCTCGACTCTCGCATGTCCCGGGACGAAAATGAAGGTGACCTTACAGACAACGGACTTCCGCAGCGATTCAGTCCACTGTCTACGTACAGATCCTGCCTCGACCTTCTGAATCGTGCTCATTGAATCACTTAGTACACACACGTTGGTATAATGCTTATGATTCAGCCATATGAAAGCCTGTGTTACTGCCATCACTTCCATCGTCATGCTGATCGTGGTCATGGAGTGGGTAAGAACTGGATTCTTGAACGGTTCGGCCCACTGAACGGGCTGTAAATGCCCACGCACTTCTCTGCTGCTTTACAACAGATCCATCTGTATAGATGAGCACTTCGGGGTTGTCTGAGTGTTTATTCATGAGCGCGTTGACCTCTGCACGGACAGAGGCAGGGTTCTGTTCTCTGCACCGTCTGTCAAGTGTGATAATACAGAAGGTGCACTTAAAAGCTGGAGGCACAGGCACCCATTCTTTGCCGCGGTTGATACTGGTAGGACTGCAGACCTGTCTGATGACATCTTCTGCCCGACCCATCCATGATTTGTCCATCTTCAGCCTGCCACCCTTTTCTCTGAATATAGCTTCATGCAGAGGGTGCTGCTCATCTGCACTTATTTTTAAGTATGCACGAGCTCTCCAGATCTTGATCCTGTGGTTCATGGTCGGAAAGTCAAGGAGGTATCTCATTGCTACACAGCTGGTGTCTCTCGTGCAGCCCAAAATGATGCGCATGGCTTCGTTGTGTACCTTTTCAAGTCTTCCAATCTGTGTAGGGCTGACAGTGAGGATGGCCAGGGCATACTCAATGCGTGAAAGCACCAGTCCTTGGAATAGAAGTATTAACAGTCTTTGCTGAATATTGGCAGTACCATTAGTATTGGCACTCATCGCTGGCTGTTGAAGATGAGGACGGGGCACGTATGGGAATGTCCCGAGTGTTGTAATGTGGGTTCTTGACTCAACTCAATTCTCGTTTCTCTTAAGTACGTCAACTGTGACAGCATTTTGAAGTTTACTTCTACTTTCAATAACTCTAAATATGTCTGGACTGCCTAAATATAGTTTAACTAGTCAGTTTACTAGATTTTGTCTTCACGATGAACCGTTTCATTTATTTTGACCCTCCCCAGGTTATCCAGTTTACATTGCACAGGTGTCAATTGCAACGAGAGAAAGAGGGTTCAAGTGCTACATGAATTCCTGTACTGTTGTCTGGATGTGAAATGTGGACAATGAGCAGTCAAGCTGAAAAACATATTATGGCAGTAGAAATGCAAAGAATACCATGGATAGACAGAAAAAACCAAAAAGCAAGTCCTACAAGAAACAAATGAAAACCGTCTTACTAGAGAAATTAGACGTCGAAAAGTCATTATTTTGAACTTAGTGACAACTGGCAAGATTGAGGGCAAGGGAACAAGGGGAAGGCAGTGAGATAAATATCTGGATGGCTTGGCATACTCGAGATAAAAGCACAGAGCTGATCAACGATTTTCGTGATCGTGTGAGATGCGGTTACTCAGAAACCACATTCTGTTGCCATTAGATCTTTCTTATTGTCGATTTCACATTTGCACACGCCATTAAAAGTTCTTTATATAACTTTACAATTGTTTTGTTTTCTAACTACAGTTGACAGTCTTTGTTTGGTGAATGTGTTTTCCTCAATATAAAAGTCGAATTTTGCAATGGCGATTTTTCGTATACCCACTACAAATTTGCTTCCTTGTTATGATGTTTGAATGCATCTGCAACACTTCATCTATGTAAACAAATGAAGAAACATATAATTGGAAAGCTGGACAAAAGAAAAGGCACACAAGAAACAAGTTAACTTTTCCACCAACATCGTTATCAACAAGAATATTTAGCTAGAAAACTGAAATGTCACAGTCACAAATAATGAATCCACATGTCACGACGAGCACTACAAACAAAACGCCAGGTTCTCAGGCTTCCCAATTATATGTTGTGTATTTGTTGTTCGTTATCAGCAAGGCAGACGTTATCTCTTGTTTATTCATTTACAAGGGACTAGCCATAGGTCTTTGCCATGGCTATGTGGGATCAACAGAAGAAAGATGAAACTAAACACGCTCACAGCTCCTAATATTTGCGCTGAAAATTTGAAGTAACACATTTGTTTCTTGAAATGTTGCTATAGTTTTTGGCTCATACACACCCTATTAACTGCAACTGGTGACCAACGGATTTGTCAGAACAGTAGAGAAGTTAGAGGCCATGGCTGATCATAGAATTCAATGATGTTAAAGAAGAAAAACAACAAACAATACACAAAAATACATAGACAGATGGAACAAGCTTTTCATGATTCATTCTCATTGTATGCTTCATGTAAAAACACAAATGTAGACCGCTTAAGAGTGGCCTCTCAAAACTTGCTAAACTGCCAAGTTCCCGGAGACCATCTTCAGAGTGTATATACGGAAATGCAGCAAGAGGGAAGGACATCATTTATCAAGACTGAAAAATGGCAATTACCGAGACAGCACTTGCAATAACCATGAATGTTATTATGAGTATCATTATCTGGTATAACACTCTCGGTGCCGTAACTATGAATGTTATTATGAGTATCATTATCTAGGTATAACACTCTCGGTGCCTTAACTATGAATGTTATTATGAGTATCATTATCTGGTATAACACTCTCGGTGCTGTACCTATGAATGTTATTATGAGTATCATTATCTGGTGTAACACTCTCGGTGCTTTATCTATGAATGTTATTATGAGTATCATTATCTGGTGTAACACTGATTGAATAACTCCAGATATTCTTATCCCAGGGCAGAAAGTCTCCGAGCAAACAAACCAAGCTGCCAAAGAAAGAACCGCTCAAATCTCTTTGATCATAATAGTCTTGGGATGGCTCTCCAGGGATTTGGCAAGGCTCCCAGGTATTCTTTCTCGGTGGTATACATCGATGACAACACTGCCAAAGTCAACACGGGATTTTACGCAGGTTGGTATTCTTCTTATTCTTGTTCTTCGTTTTTCTTTTGTGTTGAGTACGCAACATTTAGTGTTGCACCACACAGATGAATGTGTTAAACTTTTGTGTTGAGTACGCCATATTTAGTGTTGCATCACACAGGTGAATGTGTTCAACTTTTGTGTTGTGTTGAGTACGTCACATTTAGGGTTGCACCACACAGGTGAATGTGTTCAACTTTTGTGTTGAGTACGCCATATTTAGTGTTGCACCACACAGGTGAATGTGTTCAACTTTTGTGTTGAGTACGCCATATTTAGTGTTGCACCACACAGGTGAATGTGTTCAACTTTTGTGTTGAGTACGTCACATTTAGGGTTGCACCACACAGGTGAATATGTTCAACTTTTGTGTTGAGTACGTCACATTTAGGGTTGCACCACACAGGTGAATATGTTCAACTTTTGTGTTGAGTACGTCACATTTAGGGTTGCACCACACAGGAGAATGTGTTCAACTTTTGTGTTGAGTACGTCACATTTAGTGTTGCACCACACAGGTGAATGTGTTCAACTTTTGTGTTGAGTACGTCACATTTAGGGTTGCACCACACAGGTGAATGTGTTCAACTTTTGTGTTGAGTACGCCACATTTAGGGTTGCACCACACAGGTGAATGTGTTCAACTTTTGTGTTGAGTACGCCACATTTAGGGTTGCACCACACAGGTGAATGTGTTCAACTTTTGTGTTGAGTACGCCACATTTAGGGTTGCACCACACAGGTGAATGTGTTCAACTTTTGTGTTGAGGACGTCACATTTAGGGTTGCACCACACAGGTGAATGTGTTCAACTTTTGTGTTGAGTACGCCACATTTAGGGTTGCACCACACAGGTGAATGTGTTCAACTTTTGTGTTGAGTACGCCACATTTAGGGTTGCACCACACAGGTGAATGTGTTCAACTTTTGTGTTGAGTACGCCACATTTAGGGTTGCACCACACAGGTGAATGTGTTCAACTTTTGTGTTGAGTACGTCACATTTAGGGTTGCACCACACAGGTGTATGTGTTCAACTTTTGTGTTGAGTACGTCACATTTAGGGTTGCACCACACAGGTGTATGTGTTCAACTTTTGTGTTGAGTACGTCACATTTAGGGTTGCACCACACAGGTGAATGTGTTCAAATTTTGTGTTGAGTACGTCACATTTAGGGTTGCACCACACAGGTGAATGTGTTCAAATTCTGTGTTGAGTACGTCACATTTAGGGTTGCACCACACAGGTGAATGTGTTCAACTTGTGTGTTGAGTACGCCACATTTAGTGTTGCACCACACAGGTGAATGTGTTCAACTTTTGTGTTGAGTACGCCACATTTAGGGTTGCACCACACAGGTGAATGTGTTCAACTTTTGTGTTGAGTACGCCACATTTAGGGTTGCACCACACAGGTGAATGTGTACAACTTTTGTGTTGAGTACGCCATATTTAGGGTTGCACCACACAGGTGAATGTGTACAACTCCGGCAGGCATTTGTGTCAGGTTCACGTCCTCTAGACAGATCCCATACTGGGCAACGAGCTCTGTCTACCCGTGAAGAAATTTTATTTTCTAGGGGTTTTGTCAGGATAGCTGGCTAATGGCCTACTGTTGCACATCTTTCCCAAGGGATATCCTTTTCCCGCCATTATCCAATAAATCTAGGGATCTGATCTCACTTCCCAAGATATCGGGGAAAGCGTTAGAGTGGGGGGAGACTTCTGTTATAATTAGATACCAATGATTCTAAGCCATATGCTGGTAGCGAACCCTGTACATCTTAAGTCTGAGGCCCTTACCACAACCTCTCAGCCACGGCTGCCCAGGTCGGTATCCATGGAGCCGAGTTGGTGTATGGGTTTGTAGGCTTGACTACACATAGAATGATCCCGGTACTGTACTGCCCTGAAATGTTACAGTACCGTACTGCCCTGATATCTTAAAGTACCGTACTTACCTGAAATGTTACAGTACCGTACCGTCTTGACATCTTACAGTACCGTTATGCCCTGATATCTTACAGTACCGTACTTACCTGAAATGTTACAGTACCGTACCGCCCTGACATCTTACAGTACCGTACTGCCCTGAAATTTTACAGTACTGTACTGCCCTGATATTTTACAGTACCGTACTGCCCTGAAATGTTACAGTACTGTACTGCCATGATATTTTACAGTACTGTACTGTCCTGATATTTTACAGTACTGTACTGCCCTGAAATTTTACAGTACTGTACTGTCCTGATATTTTACTGTACTGTAATGCCCTGACAACTTATATTACTGTATTGCCCTGGCATCTTATACACTGTACTGTCCTGACATAATACATTACTGTACTGTCCTGATACCCTAAAGTACTGTTCTGGCTTGACATCTCAAAGTACTGAACTGCCCTGATATATCAAAGTGCTGTACTGCGCTGATATCTTAATGTAGTATACTGTCCAGACATCTCGCAGTACTGTACTGTCCTGACATCTCAACATACCGTTTTCTCCTGACATCTCAAAGTAATGTACTGTCCTGCGATCTACAGGTATCATGTTATCGATGTCTATCATGGGACCAGCTGCTGCCTTTTTGTTGGGCGGAGTCTTCAGCCGAATGTACGTCACACTAGAAGGTAAACACTGACGTGTAACTCATGATCGATATAATCACATGAAATAGAATGTGATCTATAATTGACGATCACTGTAATCACTGACGTAACTGAACAGATGCATGTTTCAGACAATCAGATGGCAGATATAGGATATTTGAGTCCTTCAACTGATAAAAGGTTACGGTACTCCTAAAACAGACATGGTCGTACAGACGCGAAGACATAAGACTGCACGCAAGAAGGTGCTTGTGACGTCAGCCTGGCTGCACTCTGTACTGCAGTTACTGGCAGTGGTTTGTATCTACCGGGTGTTTGTCAAGTCTCACTACACTTTATATATAGAACACATTTGAAAACTTAAGTACACGATGTCATCAACAAATGTGCCCCAGTCCATGGTGAAGCAAAATGCAACGAATGGCTGTCGTCTGTTGGAGAAATTCTTTGCACTCCAAACAGAATGGTGTTATCAACGGAAGAAAGAATTTTTCAAATTTGTTCTACGTGGAAAGTGTAGTGAGACTTTACAAACACCCGGTATTTCTGATATTTATTCAGTAGGAGTCAGCGAGCCGCGGTATTTAATGCATTTGTAATTTAATTTCCGGTGCCTTGACGGTGGCATATTGAAATTGTTTCCTACACCGGTCAGCTGGACTTGAACAATGGGCCAAAACTGACATTCCAGGAGACTGGACGAATAAAGTCACAGGATGGGTGTGATTCTGAAACTTTGACCAGGCTGCAAGAACATCAAGGTAAGTTAGACTAGAGGACTTTGAATGAAATCAAAGAAGAGTTGTCAACCAACACAGAACTGGTGTCGTCGGTGGCTTCACGCTGTGCGAGATACTGCATGATTCGTAAGGTTGAAGCTGGAGCTGTACGCAGACAGTGGACTGAGTCACCGCGGAAGTCTGTTGTCCGTAAAGTCACCTTTATCTTCGTCCCGGGACATGCGGGAGTCGAGGGAAATGAACGAGCTGATAAACTGGCTGGCTCTGCACCCCCTGTAGATGGCCAGCCCATGGATCGTGCCGATGTTATTAACGCCCTTAAAGATATGGCGAGAACAGAGGACTTTGACGTCAGTGAATCCACATCGCTGTCCAGGATGAAAGACTTGGGAGTAAGAATCGGCGCGGCCAGACGCGAGAGGTACATTGGGGAAACGAGATGCCTCGTCAACCAACACAGAAATGGCACTATTAGCCACCGGACGCTGATACATATGCTGGGGGGAGGATCTGAGCACCTATGGACCTGTCCGGAGTGCAATGAAGATACCGCAACTGATAAGTGAACTGATAATTTAGATACTGGGGGGGGGGATCTGAGCACGTATAGACTAATAGTTCGTTGTGCAGTAAGAATGATCTAACCAACCGATAACCCAACCAACGAACCAACCATCCAACTAACCAATCAACCATCCAACTAACCTAACCAACTAATCAATCAACTAAGCAACCAACTAACCAACCAGCTAAGCAGACTAGCCTAACCAACCAACTAACAACCCTTAAGTTGTCTCATCTCGTCATTCCTTGCTGATACTAACCTTAATCCACACATTACCATCATATACGTCAGAATGCCTGGATGTCGTTAAGCTATGGGCGTTCGGGATTATCCACCCTAAACAGAGAGTGTGTCAGTTAAATCTGTATTCTTGTCCCGCCCTCATCACGTGACAGCACTTTCTAGGTATTCATCTCTGTTCTTGTCCCGCCCTCATCACGTGACAGCACTTTCTAGGTATTCATCTCTGTTCTTGTTCCGCTCTCGTCACATGACAGCACTTTCTAGGTATTTATCTCAGTTCTTGTTCCGCTCTCATCACGTGGCAGCACTTTCTAGGTATTTATCTCTGTTCTTGTCCCGCCCTCATCACGTGGCAGCACTTTCTAGGTATTTATCTCTGTTCTTGTCCCGCCCTTATCACGTGGCAGCACTTTCTAGGTATTCATCTCTGTTCTTGTTCCCCTCTCGTCACGTGGCAGCACTTTCTAGGTATTTATCTCTGTTCTTGTCCCGCCCTCATCACGTGACAGCACTTTCTAGGTATTTATCTCAGTTCTTGTCTCACCCTCATCACGTGACAGTACTTTCTAGGTATTTATCTCTGTTCTTGTCCCGCCCTCATCACGTGACAGCACTTTCTAGGTATTTATCTCAGTTCTTGTCTCACCCTCATCACGTGACAGTACTTTCTAGGTATTTATCTCTGTTCTTGTCCCGCTCTCATCACGTGACAGTACTTTCTAGGTATTTATCTGTTCTTGTCCCGCCCTCATCACGTGGCAGCACTTTCTAGGTATTTTTCCTTTCTTGTCCCGCCCTCATCACGTGACAGCACTTTCTAGGTATTTATCTGTTCTTGTCCCGCCCTCATCACGTGGCAGCACTTTCTAGATATTTATCTCTGTTCTTGTCCCGCCCTCATCACGTGGCAGCACTTTCTAGGTATTTATCTGTTCTTGTCCCGCCCTTATCCCGTGGCAGGACTTTCTAGATATTTATCTCTGTTCTTGTTCCGCTCTCATCACGTGACAGCACTTTCTAGGTATTTATCTCTGTTCTTGTCCCGCCCTCATCACGTGGCAGGACTTTCTAGGTATTTATCTCAGTTCTTGTCCCGCCCTTATCACGTGGCAGGACTTTCTAGATATTTATCTCTGTTCTTGTTCCGCTCTCATCACGTGACAGCACTTTCTAGGTATTTATCTCTGTTCTTGTCCCGCCCTCATCACGTGACAGCACTTTCTAGGTATTTATCTCTGTTTTTGTCCCGCCCTCATCACATGGCAGCAATTTCTAGGTATTTATCTCTGTTCTTGTCCGCCTTCAGTACGTGACAGCACTTTCTAGATATTTATCTCTGTTCTTGTTCCGCTCTCATCACGTGGCAGGACTTTCTAGGTATTTATCTCTGTTCTTGTTCCGCTCTCATCACGTGGCAGCACTTTCTAGATATTTATCTCTGTTCTTGTCTCGCCCTCATCACGTGGCATGACTTTCTAGGTATTTATCTCAGTTCTTGTCTCGCCCTCATCACGTGGCAGCACTTTCTAGGTATTTATCTCAGTTCTTGTCTCACCCTCATCACGTGACAGCACTTTCTAGGTATTTATCTCAGTTCTTGTCTCGCCGTCATCACGTGACAGCACTTTCTAGGTATTTATCTCAGTTCTTGTCTCCCCCTCATCACGTGACAGCACTTTCTAGGTATTTATCTCTGTTCTTGTCTCGCTGTAATCACGTGGCAGCACTTGTTAGATATTTATCTCTGTTCTTGTCTCGCCGTCATCACGTGGCAGCACTTGTTAGATATTTATCTCTGTTCTTATCTCGCCGTCATCACGTGGCAGCACTTTCTAGGTATTTATTCCTACATTGTGCCATCTGCCCATGTCCTAAGGTGTATTTCTCCTCTTAACATGTCCAAAATATCCTGTCTGTGTACGTATAACATTTCTAAACAATTTTCGGTGTTTCTGTCCGACCGCGGTAGTCTTTGCATTTTCTTCAGAAACCGCATTTAGATTTTTCTCACCTTGCTCAAACTCCGACATCCCCAAACAAGTTCTTCCATCTGCTACAATGTCTTCCACTATCAGTTGTTCATAAATAGTCTTGAAAGTATCTGCTTTGTCCATAATTTGTATTCCAAATAATTTTGCTTGTGACGTCAACACATCCGATCGTTCGTTGCCCCGCTCTCCTGCATTACTCAGACATATTTATGTACGGCATTGTCATAGATTAGCATAACTATGCTTACTATCCACTCATGCCTCATTTGTCCAGTTAAAACTTCACTAAGAAACAATACAGAACCAGACACTGTGATTGTCAGTGTTCGTGTCTTCAAATCGACACTAAGGAGGATTCTTTTCAATTCACCTGAGCGCCCAGGTTGGTCGACTGGTCTATAAAATGTTGTGCTGGCACTGTTAACCAAAAAGGCCTCAAGGGAATTTAAAACGGTCCTGTACTTACATTTTGTGACATGCGACACCCATCAGTCTGCTACCAAAGCTAATCATTAACCTGGATGATGCTGCCACTGAATGACCCTTGTGGAACTTTCAATTTCAGATTCCCTATATCATTTACTGACCGACTTTCCTTCCTGTATATATTCATTGTGCATTTTGTGAGTAGATATGTAAGAACAGTACAAATGAAATATATAACGCCATTATTCTACCAGCCACAATATTAACGCCACGCCACCCGAAATGGATCGGAGCCTGGTGGCTGGGGTATGTTGGAAACTGCCAAGAAACAAGGCCAAGGACATTCATGCGGACGATGAAAAGATGACAGGACAGCCAGAGAAGTTCGTTGTTGTTGTTGTTAATAGTGTGCTGTTACTGTTGTTATTACTGTTGTTGCTGTGGTTGTTTGTTTCGATGGTGTTAATTGTAAGAATGTAGGTGTGTTGTGAGATATGATACCGGTTTGTCCATTGTGACTATGGTATCGTTCTATAGACCTAGCCGTGGAATTATTTCGCGATGACCCTCTACTATGAAGAATTGCGTGAACCATATATATATGGCTTAATATATATATATATATATAATATATATATATATATATATATATATATATATATATATATATATATATATTAAGCGAGGAAACGCTTTAAAGACATTCTGAAGATCTCACTAAAACAATTTTGGAATTTATCACGAGACTTGGGAGACTGCTGCCAAAGACCGAAATTCGTGGCGTACATCATTACGCAAGGGTTTAGTTGCTTGTGAAGCAAACAGGATTGCAAAAGCTGTGAAATAAAAAGGTTGGACAAAAAAACAACAACAAAAAACATTACAAGAAATCCTCCTCCTGGAACGCAAGTATTCTTTGACTACATTGTCAAAGAACATTTCGTGCCAAAACAGGCCTTACCACCCATCTTAGAACTCACGGCTCCAAATTTTCAACCCTACTGAATGAAATGAATGGTCATCATCATTGTTTATGGGCAAACACCATTATATATACATACAGTTGTGTAAATTGGTAGGATTTTCTTTCCATGTCTTTCACACACTAAGACTAGATGGTTATATTATTGGTTGCCTACTTGTAACTATCTCAATATCATTGAGGCGTAAAACATAACGTAATGTTAAAACGTGAGAGCTAAAGTATACCACATAAGCAAAGCGAGTTGGTGACAGATTGGTAAGTGTGTTTGTCGTGTCATAATTAAGAATAATTAATTGCTATAGCTATGTGATATTATTTTAGGGTAATTAATTAAGTTGATTGATAGATAGTGTGTGAGAATTGTTTAGAAGTTTTCATTTATATCATCAAAGTCATTGAGTGTCATGTCTTTCGACAAGCAACCCATTACCCAGGAGTTGACTGAGAAAGATACATTGATGGAATATGAGGGTGATGAGTTGAGTTGAGTTAAGAACCGACATCACTGCACTCAGGACATTCCCATATGTGCTCCGTCCCCCGTTCAACAGCCAACCAGCGAAGAGTCATACTACTAATTGTTCCCACCGCAATCTGATTACAAGTTATCCTGGTCTTCCCTCTCATTCTTGAGATTCTTCCAGAACCCCTGCCAATCACCCGCAATCTCATTCTTTCCACACTATGGGTTCTCAATCTGTTCCTCCGCCTTCTCCACCTGGTCCCACAAGCGCACGATCACCTCCCCCTTGTCCATAGGCAAACTAGCCACCAAGAGGTGCATTCCCTGCTAGCCTATCAGCCTGTTCATTCCCCCTCACCCCCGCATGGCTAGGGCAAAATATCCATACAATTCTCACAATCTGTGACCTCTGAAGCGACGAGATCCATACCACACGAAACATTCCTTTCTCCACCTTACTAAGCATACTCTTTGAATCCGTAATGAATAAAACGTGTGTTGCAGTTTTCTCCTCTAGCCACCGGAATGCCGCTGTTACTGCCTCCACCTCCATTCTCATGCTGGAGGTCGTAGTCTCATATGCCAGACTCTCCTTTTTCAAGACTCGTCCATTAGCCTTTGCAATAAAGCCCCAGCCACTACGTCTGTTTCTCACCACTGACCCATCGGTGTAGATGACTATGTCACCTTGATATGTGTTGCTCTGGATCAGCTGTTGCACTTCAAACTCAGTGCGGCCCGCTGCCCATTCTCTACACTCACGACTCAGTGTTATTATTACATTGCGCTAGTCCGTCATGTCTTCCGGAACTTCAACCCACTCTCTTTCACGATTGATGGTCTCTAGATCACACATCTGACTTATAGAAAGTTCTGCCTGTGCCATCCATGACCTGCCTCGTCTTAGTCCATGACCCTTGACCATATTCATGGCTTCATGCAGCGGGTGATCTCAATCTGCAGCAACTCTCAGGTACCATTTGGCCTGAAGGACCTTATGCCTATCCGTCATTGTTGGTGCCATGTAGCGTCGGAGGCAAGAGACAGTGATTACAATAAGATACGGAAATTGTGGAAGAATCTCAAAACTGAGAGGGAAGACCAGGAGAACCTTTAATCAAATAGCTGTGGGAATGATTAGTAGTATTACTCTTCGCTGGGTGTTGAATGAGGGGACGGAGCACGTATGGGAATGTCCTGAGTGTAGTGATGTCGGTTCTTAACTCAATTCAACTCAACTCAATTCTATTAGGTATGTATGTGAGGTATCCACTCGTCTCTGTTAACTAGTTTATCTATGAGGTATATATGCGAGTTGTCCACTCGACTCATTAACTAGTTTATCTATAAGGTATATATGCGAGTTGTCCACTCGACTTAATAAACTAGTTTATCTATGAGGTATATATGCGAGTTGTCCACTCGACTCAGTTAACTAGTTTATCTATAAGGTATATATGCGAGTTGTCCACTCGACTTAATAAACTAGTTTATCTATGTAGGTATATATGCGAGTTGTCCACTCGACTTAATAAACTAGTTTATCTATAAGGTATATATGCGAGTTGTCCACTCGACTTAATAAACTAGTTTATCTATAAGGTATATATGCGAGTTGTCCACTCGACTCAGTTAACTAGTTTATCTATGAGGTATATATGCGAGTTGTCCACTCGACTCAATTAACTAGTTTATCTATAAGGTATATATGCGAGTTGTCCACTCGACTTAATAAACTAGTTTATCTATGAGGTATATATGCGAGTTGTCCACTCGACTCAGTTAACTAGTTTATCTATAAGGTATATATGCGAGTTGTCCACTCGACTCAGTTAAACTAGTTATCTATGAGGTATAGTATGCGAGATGTCCACTCGACTCAGTTAAATAGTTTATCTATGAGGTATGTATGCGAGATGTCCACTCGACTCAATTAACTAGTTTATCTATGTGGTATGTATGCGAGATGTCAACTCGACTCAGTTAACTAGTTTATCTATGTGGTATGTATGCGAGATGTCCACTCAACTCTGTTAACTAGTTTATCTATGAGGTATGTATGCGAGATGTCCACTCAACTCTGTTAACTAGTTTATCTATGAGGTATGTATGGGAGATGTCCACTCGACTCAGTTAACTAGTTTATCTATGAGGTATGTATGCGAGATGTCCACTCGACTCAGTTAACTAGTTTATCTATGTGGTATGTATTCGAGATGTCCACTCGACTCAGTTAACTAGTTTATCTACTAGGTATTATGTGAGTTGTCCACTCGACTCAATTAACTAGTTTATCTATGTGGTATGTATGCGAGATGTCCACTCAACTCTGTTAACTAGTTTATCTATGAGGTATGTATGCGAGATGTCCACTCGAATCAGTTAACTAGTTTATCTATGTGGTATGTATGCGAGATGTCCTCTCGACTCTGTTAACTAGTTTATCTATGTGGTATGTATGCGAGATGTCCACTCGACTCAATTAACTAGTTTATCTATGTGGTATGTATGCGAGATGTCCACTCAACTCTGTTAACTAGTTTATCTATGAGGTATGTATGCGAGATGTCCACTCGACTCAATTAACTAGTTTATCTATGAGGTATGTATGCGAGTTGTCCACTCGACTCAATTAACTAGTTTATCTATGTGGTATGTATGCGAGTTGTCCACTCGACTCAATTAACTAGTTTATCTATAAGGTATATATGCGAGTTGTCCACTCGACTCATTAACTAGTTTATCTATGTGGTATATATGCGAGATGTCCACTCGACTTAGTTAACTAGTTTATCTATGTGGTATATATGCGAGATGTCCACTCGACTCAATAAACTAGTTTATCTATGTGGTATATATGCGAGATTGTCCACTCGACTCAGTTAACTAGGTTATCTATATTGTATATATGCGAGTTGTCCACTCGACTCTAATAACTAGTTTATCTATAAGGTATATATGCGAGTTGTCCACTCGACTTAATAAACTAGTTTATCTATAAGGTATATATGCGAGTTGTCCACTCGACTTAATAAACTAGTTTATCTATAAGGTATATATGCGAGTTGTCCACTCGACTCAATAAACTAGTTTATCTATGTGGTATATATGCGAGTTGTCCACTCGACTCAGTTAACTAGTTTATCTATAAGGTATATATGCGAGTTGTCCACTCGACTCAGTTAACTAGTTTATCTATGATGGTATATATGCGAGATTGTCCACTCGACTCAGTTAACTAGTTTATCTATGTAGGTATATATGCGAGATGTCCACTCGACTCAGTTAACTAGTTTATCTATGATGGTATATATGCGAGATGTCCACTCGACTCAGTTAACTAGTTTATCTATGTGGTATATATGCGAGATGTCCACTCGACTCAGTTAACTAGTTTATCTATGTGGTATATATGCGAGATGTCCACTCGACTCAGTTAACTAGTTTATCTATGTGGTATATATGCGAGATGTCCACTCGACTCAGTTAACTAGTTTATCTATGTGGTATATATGCGAGATGTCCACTCGACTCAGTTAACTAGTTTATCTATGAGGTATGTATGCGAGATGTCCACTCGACTCAGTTAACTAGTTTATCTATGTGGTATGTATGCGAGATGTCAACTCGACTCAGTTAACTAGTTTATCTATGTGGTATGTATGCGAGATGTCCACTCGACTCAGTTAACTAGTTTATCTATGTGGTATGTATGCGAGATGTCCACTCGACTCAGTTAACTAGTTTATCTATGTAGGTATATATGCGAGATGTCCACTCGACTCAGTTAACTAGGTTATCTATGTGGTATATATGCGAGATGTCCACTCGACTCAGTTAACTAGTTTATCTATGTGGTATATATGCGAGTTGTCCACTCGACTCAGTTAACTAGTTAATCTATGTGTATATATGCGAGATGTCCACTCGACTCAGTTAACTAGTTTATCTATGAGGTATGTATGCGAGATGTCCACTCGACTCAGTTAACTAGTTTATCTATGAGGTATGTATGCGAGATGTCCACTCGACTCAGTTAAATAGTTTATCTATGAGGTATATATGCGAGATGTCCACTCGACTCAGTTAACTAGGTTATCTATGTTGTATATATGCGAGATGTCCACTCGACTCAGTTAACTAGTTATCTATGTGGTATATATGCGAGATGTCCACTCGACTCTAGTTAACTAGTTTATCTATGTAGGTATAGTATGCGAGATGTCCACTCGACTCTAGTTAACTAGTTTATCTATGAGGTATATATGCGAGATGTCCACTCGACTCAGTTAACTAGTTTATCTATGGGTATATATGCGAGATGTCCACTCGACTCAGTTAACTAGTTTATCTATGTGGTATATATGCGAGATGTCCACTCGACTCAGTTAACTAGTTTATCTATAGGTATTATGCGAGTTGTCCACTCGACTCAGTTAAACTAGTTTATCTATGTTGTATATATGCGAGATGTCCACTCGACTCAGTTAACTAGTTTATCTATGTGGTATATATGCGAGATGTCCACTCGACTCAGTTAACTAGTTATCTATGTGGTATAGTATGCGAGATGTCCACTCGACTCAGTTAACTAGTTTATCTATGTGGTATATATGCGAGATGTCCACTCGACTCAGTTAACTAGTTTATCTATGAGGTATATATGCGAGATGTCCACTCGACTCAATTAACTAGTTTATCTATGTGGTATATATGCGAGATGTCCACTCGACTCAGTTAACTAGTTTATCTATGTGGTATATATGCGAGATGTCCACTCGACTCAATTAACTAGTTTATCTATGAGGTATATATGCGAGATGTCCACTCGACTCAATAAACTAGTTTATCTATGTGGTATATATGCGAGATGTCCACTCGACTCAGTTAACTAGGTTATCTATGTGGTATATATGCGAGATGTCCACTCGACTCAGTTAAACTAGTTTATCTATGTGGTATATATGCGAGATGTCCACTCGACTCAGTTAACTAGTTTATCTATGAGGTATATATGCGAGTTGTCCACTCGACTCAGTAACTAGTTTATCTATGTGGTATATATGCGAGATTGTCCACTCGACTCAGTTAACTAGTTTATCTATAGGTATATATGCGAGTTGTCCACTCGACTCAGTAACTAGTTTATCTATGTAGGTATATATGCGAGATGTCCACTCGACTCAGTTAACTAGTTTATCTATGTGGTATATATGCGAGATGTCCACTCGACTCAGTTAACTAGTTTATCTATGTAGGTATATATGCGAGATGTCCACTCGACTCAGTTAACTAGTTTATCTATAGGTATATATGCGAGTTGTCCACTCGACTCAAGTTAACTAGTTTATCTATGAGGTATATATGCGAGATGTCCACTCGACTCTAGTTAACTAGTTTATCTATGAGGTATGTATGCGAGATGTCCACTCGACTCAGTTAACTAGTTTATCTATGAGGTATGTATGCGAGATGTCCACTCGACTCAGTTAACTAGTTTATCTATGTGGTATGTATGCGAGTTGTCCACTCGACTCAGTTAACTAGTTTATCTATGTGGTATGTATGCGAGATGTCCACTCGACTCAGTTAACTAGTTTATCTATGTGGTATATATGCGAGATGTCCACTCGACTCAGTTAACTAGTTTATCTATGAGGTATGTATGCGAGATGTCCACTCGACTCAGTTAACTAGTTTATCTATGAGGTATGTATGCGAGATGTCCACTCGACTCAATTAACTAGTTTATCTATGTGGTATGTATGCGAGATGTCAACTCGACCCAGTTAACTAGTTTATCTATGTGGTATGTATGCGAGATGTCCACTCAACTCTGTTAACTAGTTTATCTATGAGGTATAGTATGCGAGATGTCCACTCGACTCACTTAACTAGTTTATCTATGAGGTATATATGCGAGATTGTCCACTCGACTCAGTTAACTAGTTTATCTATGAGGTATATATGCGAGATTGTCCACTCGACTCAATAAACTAGTTTATCTATGTAGGTATATATGCGAGATTGTCCACTCGACTCAGTAAACTAGTTTATCTATAGTGTATATATGCGAGTTGTCCACTCGACTCATTAACTAGTTTATCTATGTGGTATATATGCGAGTTGTCCACTCGACTCAGTAACTAGTTTATCTATAAGGTATATATGCGAGTTGTCCACTCGACTTAATTAACTAGTTTATCTATAAGGTATATATGCGAGTTGTCCACTCGACTTAATAAACTAGTTTATCTATGAGGTATATATGCGAGTTGTCCACTCGACTTAATAAACTAGTTTATCTATAAGGTATATATGCGAGTTGTCCACTCGACTAATAAACTAGTTTATCTATGTGGTATATATGCGAGTTGTCCACTCGACTCAGTTAACTAGTTTATCTATGAGGTATATATGCGAGTTGTCCACTCGACTCAGTTAACTAGTTTATCTATGTGGTATATATGCGAGTTGTCCACTCGACTCAGTTAACTAGTTTATCTATGTGGTATATATGCGAGATGTCCACTCGACTCAGTTAACTAGTTTATCTATGTGGTATGTATGCGAGATGTCCACTCGACTCAGTTAACTAGTTTATCTATGTGGTATATATGCGAGATGTCCACTCGACTCAGTTAACTAGTTTATCTATGTGGTATATATGCGAGATGTCCACTCGACTCAGTTAACTAGTTTATCTATGTGGTATGTATGCGAGATGTCCACTCGACTCAGTTAACTAGTTTATCTATGTGGTATGTATGCGAGATGTCCACTCGACTCAGTTAACTAGTTTATCTATGTGGTATGTATGCGAGATGTCCACTCGACTCAGTTAACTAGTTTATCTATGAGGTATGTATGCGAGTTGTCCACTCGACTCAGTTAACTAGTTTATCTATGAGGTATGTATGCGAGATTGTCCACTCGACTCAGTTAACTAGTTTATCTATGTGGTATGTATGCGAGTTGTCCACTCGACTCAGTTAACTAGTTTATCTATGTGGTATGTATGCGAGATGTCCACTCGACTCAGTTAACTAGTTTATCTATGAGGTATGTATGCGAGATGTCCACTCGACTCAGTTAACTAGTTTATCTATGAGGTATGTATGCGAGATGTCCACTCGACTCAGTTAACTAGTTTATCTATGAGGTATGTATGCGAGATGTCCACTCGACTCAATTAACTAGTTTATCTATGTGGTATGTATGCGAGATGTCCACTCGACTCAGTTAACTAGTTTATCTATGATGGTATGTATGCGAGATGTCCACTCAACTCTGTTAACTAGTTTATCTATGTGGTATGTATGCGAGTTGTCCACTCGACTCTGTTAACTAGTTTATCTATGAGGTATGTATGCGAGATGTCCACTCAACTCTGTTAACTAGTTTATCTATGAGGTATGTATGCGAGATGTCCACTCGACTCAGTTAACTAGTTTATCTATGTGGTATATATGCGAGATGTCCACTCGACTCAGTTAACTAGTTTATCTATGTGGTATATATGCGAGATGTCCACTCGACTCAGTTAACTAGTTTATCTATGTGGTATATATGCGAGATGTCCACTCGACTCAGTTAACTAGTTTATCTATGTGGTATGTATGCGAGATGTCCACTCGACTCAGTTAACTAGTTTATCTATGTGGTATATATGCGAGATGTCCACTCGACTCAGTTAACTAGTTTATCTATGTGGTATATATGCGAGATGTCCACTCGACTCAGTTAACTAGTTTATCTATGTGGTATATATGCGAGATGTCCACTCGACTCAGTTAACTAGTTTATCTATGATGGTATAGTATGCGAGATGTCCACTCGACTCAGTTAACTAGTTTATCTATGTAGGTATAGTATGCGAGATTGTCCACTCGACTCAGTTAACTAGTTTATCTATGTGGTATATATGCGAGATGTCCACTCGACTCAGTTAACTAGTTTATCTATGTGGTATATATGCGAGATGTCCACTCGACTCAGTTAACTAGTTTATCTATGTGGTATATATGCGAGATGTCCACTCGACTCAATAACTAGTTTATCTATGTGGTATATATGCGAGATGTCCACTCGACTCAGTTAACTAGTTTATCTATGTGGTATATATGCGAGATGTCCACTCGACTCAGTTAACTAGTTTATCTATGTGGTATATATGCGAGATGTCCACTCGACTCAGTTAACTAGTTTATCTATGTGGTATATATGCGAGATGTCCACTCGACTCAGTTAACTAGTTTATCTATGAGGTATATATGCGAGTTGTCCACTCGACTCAATTAACTAGTTTATCTATGTGGTATATATGCGAGATTGTCCACTCGACTCAGTTAACTAGTTTATCTATGTGGTATATATGCGAGATGTCCACTCGACTCAGTTAACTAGTTTATCTATGTGGTATGTATGCGAGATGTCCACTCGACTCAGTTAACTAGTTTATCTATGTGGTATGTATGCGAGATGTCCACTCGACTCAATTAACTAGTTTATCTATGTGGTATGTATGCGAGATGTCCACTCAACTCTGTTAACTAGTTTATCTATGAGGTATGTATGCGAGATGTCCACTCGACTCAGTTAACTAGTTTATCTATGTAGGTATGTATGCGAGATGTCCACTCGACTCAGTTAACTAGTTTATCTATGTGGTATAGTATTCGAGATGTCCACTCGACTCAGTTAACTAGTTTATCTATATGGTATTATGCGAGATGTCCACTCGACTCAGTTAACTAGTTTATCTATGTGGTATATATGCGAGATGTCCACTCGACTCATGTTAACTAGTTATCTATGAGGTATGTATGCGAGATGTCCACTCGAATCAGTTAACTAGTTTATCTATGTGGTATGTATGCGAGATGTCCTCTCGACTCAGTTAACTAGTTTATCTATGTGGTATGTATGCGAGTTGTCCACTCGACTCAGTTAACTAGTTTATCTATGTGGTGTGTATGCGAGATGTCCACTCGACTTAGTTTACTAGTTTATCTATGTGGTATGTATGCGAGATGTCCACTGGACTCAATTAACTAGTTTATCTATGTGGTATGTATGCGAGATGTCAACTCGACTCAGTTAACTAGTTTATCTATGAGGTATGTATGCGAAGATGTCCACTCGTCTCAGTTAACTAGTTTATCTATGAGGTATGTATGCGAGATGTCCACTCGACTCAGTTAACTAGTTTATCTATTAGGTATGTATGCGACTTGTCCACTCGACTCATTTACCAAACAGTAACAATTCCGCGTATTAACCTACACCATGTGTTCGTCTGGTTTGCATGTACACAGAAATGACGACCTGAAGGCACCGGTTCACTTACACACACCAGTAAAACAATCAAGTAAAGACACAGCCACGACCAGTCACACAGGACAAATCTTCAGAGGGATGAGGTTCAAAGTCTTGCTAAAACATGTCAGAGGTAGGCAATTACATGAACAAGGCATTTACATGACGCGTTTATATATTCCTGCTTCAGTTGTAAGAAAGAAAGAAAAAGAAAACGTTTTTTTTCTCGCAGGAGTTTAATATACCTATTTGTGTCCATTTCATTCAGTTGTAAGACACGTCATTCTGTATCAGAGTAGGACAAAGTAATCAAGCCGAATGTCTCGCGCTCTAAAGGTTATGGGTTCCAATCCGGGCTACGTCTTTCGGTTCACTAGTGCACTTTTCTCGGAGACACCTGGAGCTCTGGAGTTCGTGCTTAGTGCGACGCTTTCGGCAGATCGCCCTATGGAAAGATAACTAGCCATATGGGATACAACCCGATGTCGATTCTCTCGGATAAGATCATATTTCTACATCAGTGTATGGCAAGATAGTATTTCTGTATCAGTGTATGACAAGATAGTATTTCTATAACAGTGTATGACAAGATAATATTTCTATAACAGTGTATGACAAGATAGTATTTCTATAACAGTGTATGGCAAGATAGTATTTCTGTATCAGTGTATGACAAGATAGTATTTCTATAACAGTGTATGACAAGATAGTATTTCTATAACAGTGTATGACAAGATAGTATTTCTGTATCAGTGTATGACAAGATAGTATTTCTGTATCAGTGTATGACAAGATAGTATTTAGATATCAGTGTATGACAAGATAGTATTTAGATATCAGTGTATGACAAGATAGTATTTAGATATCAGTGTATGACAAGATAGTATTTAGATATCAGTGTATGACAAGATAGTATTTCTGTATCAGTGTATGACAAGATAGTATTTCTGTATCAGTGTATGACAAGATAGTATTTCTGTATAAGTGTATGACAAGATAGTATTTAGATATCAGTGTATGAAAAGATATTATTTCTGTATCAGTGTAGGACAAGATAGTGATTCTGTATCAGTGTATGACAAGATAGTATTTAGATATCAGTGTATGACAAGATAGTATTTAGATATCAGTGTATGACAAGATAGTATTTAGATATCAGTGTATGACAAGATAGTATTTCTGATATCAGTGTATGACAAGATAGTATTTCTGTATCAGTGTATGACAAGATAGTATTTCTATAACAGTGTATCACATGATAGTATTTCTATATCAGTGTATGACAAGATAGAATTTCTATAACAGTGTATGACAAGATAGTATTTCTATAACAGTGTATGACAAGATAGTATTTCTATAACAGTGCATGACAAGATAGTATTTCTATATCAGTGTATGACAAGATAGTATTTCTATAACAGTGTATGACAAGATAGTATTTCTATATCAGTGTATGACAAGATAGTATTTCTATAACAGTGTATGACAAGATAGTATTTCTATAACAGTGTATGACAAGATAGTATTTCTGTATCAGTGTATGACAAGATAGTATTTAGATATCAGTGTATGACAAGATAGTATTTCTGTATCAGTGTATGACAAGATAGTATTTAGATATCAGTGTATGACAAGATAGTATTTCTATAACAGTGTATGACAAGATAGTATTTCTGTATCAGTGTATGACAAGATAGTAGTTAGATATCAGTGTATGACAAGATAGTATTTCTATAACAGTGTATGACAAGATAGTATTTCTATATCAGTGTATGACAAGATAGTATTTCTGTATCAGTGTATGACAAGATAGTATTTAGATATCAGTGTATGACAAGATAGTATTTCTATAACAGTGTATGACAAGATAGTATTTCTGTATCAGTGTATGACAAGATAGTATTTCTGTATCAGTGTATGACAAGATAGTATTTAGATATCAGTGTATGACAAGATAGTATTTCTGTATCAGTGTATGACAAGATAGTATTTAGATATCAGTGTATGACAAGATAGTATGTAGATATCAGTGTATGACAAGATAGTATTTCTGTATCAGTGTATGACAAGATAGTATTTCTGTATCAGTGTATGACAAGATAGTATTTAGATACCAGTGTATGACAAGATAGTATTTCTATAACAGTGTATGACAAGATAGTATTTAGATATCAGTGTATGACAAGATAGTATTTCTATAACTGTGTATGACAAGATAGTATTTCTATATCAGTGTATGATAAGATAGTAGTTTATATATTAGTGTGTAGCAGGTACAATTATCTCGGAACAGTAATAACATCTGATGGGAGATGCCTTGAAGAGATTAGAACAAGAATCGCCATGGCAAAAGTAGGCCTTTAGCAAGATGAAAAAACATACTGACCAATAAAAGATGTCAATTGAAACGAGAAAAAGAGTTTTGAGATGCTACATTGAACTGTACTTTTATATGGATGTGAAGCGTGACAATGAGGCAGTCAGGCTGAAAAATATCTGATGGCTGTAGAGATGTAGGTTTCTGAGGAAAATGCAAAGAATACCATGGACAGCCAGAAAGACCAATGAACAAGTCCTTCAAGAAACAAATGAAGATCGTAATTGATTAGAGAAATTAGACGTAGACAGTCACAATATTTTGGGCATGTTATGAGAAGAAATGGATTGGAGAATTTGGTGACAACTGGTAAGATCGAGGGGAACAGACCAAGGGGAAGACCTAGAAGCAAGTACCTGGATGGCTTGGCCTTGTGGCATGGTCGAGACAGAAACACGGAGCTGATCCACGACTCTGGTGATCGAGTGAGATGGCAGAACATGACCGCCCACGCTTACCGGCATGGCACATGATGGATGGATCAGTGTATGACAAGATAGATATTTCTAATTCAGTGTATGACAAGATAGTAGTTATATATCAGCGTATGACAAGATAGTATTTCTATAACAGTGTATGACAAGATAGTATTTCTATAACAGTGTATGACCAAATAGTATTTCCCTTTCAAGCGTATGACAAGATAGTATTTCTGTTTCAGTGAATAAACATATCGGATATCCGTACCAGTGTATGGCAAGATTTTATTTGTAGTAGGTGTGACAGTATCATTATTACATCTCGGCTATTGTAGTAGTAGCAGTAATAATCTCATTAACTAGTTTTTCCTATGTGGAAATGTTTTTCGAGATGTCCACTCGACTCATTTTAACTTTTTTAAATTACTAGGTATTATGTGGTTGTCCACTCGACTCAATTAATTTAGTTTATCTATGGGGTTTATGATGCGAGATGTCCACTCAACTCTTTTTAAACTTTTTTATCTATGAGGTATGTATGCGAGTGTCCCCTCGAATCAGTTTAACATTTTATCTTGTGGTATGTATGCGAGATGCCCCTCTTCCGACTCTGTTAACTAGTTTATCTATGTGGTATGTATGCGATTTTTGCCCCACTCGACTCGTTAACTATTTATCTATGTGGTGTGTATGCGAGATGCCCATCGCCTTATTTTTACTAGTTTTCTAGGTGGTAGGTATGCGAGATGTCCACTGGCCTCAATAACTATTTTATCTTTTGGGGTAGGTATGCGAAATGTCAACTCGACTCATTTAACTATTTTTTCTATAAAGGTATGTATGAAAAGATGTCCACTCGTCTCAGTTAACTATTTTATCTATGAGGTAGGGAGGGCAGATGTCCACTGACTCGTTAACTATTTTATCTATTAGGTAGGAAAGGGCGACTTGTCCACCCGACTCATTTACCAAACAGTAAAAATTCCGCGTTTTAAACCTACACCATGTGTTCGTCTTTTTTGCATGTACACAGAAATGACACCTAAAGGGCCCCGGGTTTCATTCCACACACCAGTAAAACAATAAAGTAAAGACACAGCCACACCAGTCACACGGGACAAATCTTCAGAGGGATGGGGTTTTCAAAGTCTTGCTAAACATGTCAGAGGTAGGCAATTACATGAAAAAGGCTTTTACTGACGCGTTTATATATTCCTGCTTCTTTGGTAAGAAAGAAAAAAAAAAAAACTTTTTTTTTTCTCGCGGGGTTTTAAAATTTTACCTATTTGTGTCCATTTCATTCAGTTTTAAGACACGTCATTCTGTATCAAGTAGGACAAAGAATCAAGCCGAATGTCTCGGCTCTAAAGGTTGGGGGTTTCCCAAACCCGGGCTACGCCCCTTTGGGTTCCCACTAGGCACTTTTCTCGGAGACACCTGGGGTTCTCACGGGAGTTTGGGAAAGTTCGTGCTTATGCAAAAGTTTTCGGCAAAATCCCTTGAAAGATTTAAATAGCCATATTGGAACAACCCGATGTCGATTCTCTCGGATAAGTTTTATATTTCTACACCAGTGGGATGGCAAAATAGTATTTCTGTATATTTTATTTAAAATAGTATTTCAAACAGTGTAGCCCAAAATAATATTTCTATAACAGTGTATGGGCAAGATATTTTTTCTATACAGTTATGGCAAGATAGTATTTCTGTATCAGTGGGATGACAAGATAGTATTTTTTATAAAAGTGTATGACAAGATATTTTTTCTATAAAAGTGTATGACAAAATAGTATTTTTTGTATCAGTGTATGACAAAATAGTATTTCTGTATCAGTGTATGACAAGAAGTATTAGATATCATTTTTGACAAGATAGTATTTAGATATCAGTGTATGACAAGATAGTATTTAGATTCCGTGTAGACAAGATATATTTAGATATCAGTGTATGAAAGATAGTAAAATTTTTGTATCAGTGTATGACAAGATAGTTTTTTCTGTATCAGTGTATGACAAGATAGTTTTCTGTAAAGTGTATGCAAGATAGTATTTAGAAAATCATTTTATGAAAAAATATTATTTCCCGTATCAGTGTAGACAAGATATGTTCTGTATCATTTTATGACAAGATAGTAAAATTTTGATATCAGTGGGATGACCAAAATAGTATTTGATATCAGTGTATGACAAAATAGTATTTAGAAACATGTATTACAAGATAGTATTTGATATCCCGTGTATGACAAGATGTATTTCTGTATCATGTAGGGCAAGATGTATTTCTATAAAAGTGTTCACATGATAGTATTTCTATATCAGTGTATGACAAATAGAATTTCTATAACGTGTATGACAAGATAGTATTTCTATAACAGGTTTGACAAGATAGTATTTCTATAACAGTGCATGACAAGAAGTATTTCTATACGTGTATGACAAGAAAAAGTATTTCTATAAAGTGCATGACAAGATAGTATTTCTATTCAGTGTATGACAAAATAGTATTTTCCCATAAAAGTGTATGACAAAAGTATTTCTATAAAAAGTGTATGACAAGATAGTATTTCTGTATCGTGTATACAAGATAGTATTTAGATATCGTGTATTAAAAAGATAGTATTTCTGTATCAGTGTATGACAAAATTTGTATTTAGATATCAGTGTATGACAAGATAGTATTTCTATAACAGTGTATGAAAAATAGTATTTCTGTATCAGTGTATGACAAGATTTGTAGTTAGATTCAGTGTATGACAAGATAGTATTTTTTATAACAGTGTATTCAAGATAGTAATTTTTTATATCAGTTTGACAAGATAGTATTTCTGTATCAGTGTATGACAAGATAGTCATTTCTTTATCAGTGTATGACAAGATAGTATTTTCTGTACAGTGTATGACAAGATAGTATTTAGTATCAGTGTATGCAAGATAGTATTTCTGTATCAGTGTATGACAAGATTAGTATTTAGATATCAGTGTATGACAAGATAGTATTTAGGATATCAGTGTATGACAAGATAGTATTTCTGTATCAGTGTATGACCAGATCGTATTTCTGTATCAGGTATGACCAAGATAGTATTTACTGATATCAGTGTATGACAAGATAGTATTTCTATAACAGTGTATGACAAGATAGTATTTAGATATCAGTGTATGACAAGATAGTATTTCTATAACTGTGTATGACAAGATAGTATTTCTATATCAGTGTATGACAAGATAGTATTTCTATATCAGTGTATGACAAGATAGTAGTTTATATATCAGTGTGTAGCAGGTACAATTATCTCGGAACAGTAATAACATCTGATGGGAGATGCCTTGAAGAGATTAGAACAAGAATCGCCATGGCAAAAGTAGCCTTTAGCAAGATGAAAAACATACTGACCAATAAAAAGATGTCAATTGAAACGAGAAAAAGAGTTTTGAGATGCTACATTGAACCTGTACTTTTATATGGATGTGAAGCGTGGACAATGAGCAGTCAGGCTGAAAAACATCTGATGGCTGTAGAGATGTGATTTCTGAGGAAAATGCAAAGAATACCATGGACAGCCAGAAAGACCAATGAACAAGTCCTTCAAGAAACAAATGAAGATCGTAAATTGATTAGAGAAATTAGACGTAGACAGTCAAAATATTTTGGGCATGTTATGAGAAGAAATGGATTGGAGAATTTGGTGACAACTGGTAAGATCGAGGGGAACAGACCAAGGGGAAGACCTAGAAGCAAGTACCTGGATGGCTTGGCCTTGTGGCATGGTCGAGACAGAAACACGGAGCTGATCCACGACTCTGGTGATCGAGTGAGATGGCAGAACATGACCGCCCACGCTTACCGGCATGGCACATGATGGATGGATCAGTGTATGACAAGATAGTATTTATATGTCAGTGTATGACAAGATAGTAGTTATATATAAGTGTTTGACAAGATAGTATTTCTATAACAGTGTATGACAAGATAGTATTTCTATAACAGTGTATGACAAAATAGTATTTCCCTTTCAGCGTATGACAAGATAGTATTTCTATAACAGTGTATGACAAGATAGTATTTCTATAACAGTGTATGACAAAATAGTATTTCCCTTTCAGCGTATGACAAGATAGTATTTCTATAACAGTGTATGACAAGATAGTATTTCTATAACAGTGTATGACAAAATAGTATTTCCCTTTCAGCGTATGACAAGATAGTATTTCTGTTTCAGTGAATAAACATATCGGATATCCGTACCAGTGTATGGCAAGATTTTATTTGTAGTAGGTGTGACAGTATCATTATTACATCTCGGCTATTGTAGTAGTAGCAGTAATAATAGTCCGAGGTGGCTTATGTATAGTGAGACCGTGTCATAACTCACTGCCATATCGAGTTGCAATACTCGTTAAGTTGATGGCATTTGTTCTGTCGGGGGGAAAAGAACACGCTAACCTTACAGTTTGCTGCACTAGCGAGACGACATTAAAACCTCAGTTTAATTACCCCTCTGCCTACACCGAAGGGTATTATAGGCAGTAATGACTATAATGAATGATTCGAGAGATTGAAATCAGCTGAGGGCGATGTAAAAACATACCGTTTTCTGTTGATTTTGATTGTATCAGGCGTCGGCCCTTCAGGAATCAATGGCAAACTACTGTACTACCATTGCATAGTAAACCTTAAACAGCTTAATGATGGGGTTGATTACAATGTAATGTAAAAGGCATGCAGCTTACTCATGGCTATGGGGCTGGGTCGAGCACAGAGACGCAATGGGCGGAACCATAATTCTGTCACTGCCTGCGGGTTGTACCCAGACCACTAACTTGATAGGCCAGCACACTAACCTCTATGCCGCCGCGGCTCCTTCGGATATAGGCAACTTTAATGTCTGCAGTATGAGTCATTGATGAGAGCCAAACAGCACCGTAGCAACACCGCAGCAACAGCCCCACCAACACAACACAGAAGAAGAATCAAAGACAGATCACACCATTAAGGAACTCTTATTTCCGGACGATCAAGCACTAACAGCAAAATTCAGAAGTAGAATTACAAGTCCACACAAATAGTCTAAGTGAAATGTGTAAGGAACATAACGTGAAAATTAGCATCAGTAAAACAGGGATAATCACTGTAACCAAAGAAGACAAAACACAGATTTATCTAAAAGAACACCAACAGAAACAAGTAAAGAGATTCAAGTACTTAGCAAGTATAATATTATCAGATGGCAAATCAGAAGACGTAGTCGAAAATAGATGCAATAAGGAAGGCAAACCAGCTCATTGGATAAATGGCATCAATATTAAAGAACAAACACATATCAATAATCACTAAGAAAGCAATCTACAACACAATTTTCCTACCAACTCTATGCCACCAATGCCAAACCTGAACAGTGAGAGAAAAATGGGAAAAGAATAAATTACAACAACGGAAATGAGACACCTAAGAATATTACTCAATGTATCAAAAAGAGAGAAAATCATAAATTATGAAATCAGGACTATTGTGTGTGTGTGTTTGGGGGGGGGGGGGGGGGAAGCGGGGGCGGTTATAGCAGAGATAGATTTAATTAGAAAACAGCGAGTTAAATGGTTCGGCCATATAACTCTGCTAACCAACAGTATACCACAACAAGCAATGATGTACAGATCAAATGCAGCCCGAAGAAGAGATAGATAATGTAAACGATGGACAAATAGAATACCAGAGCCCATGGGAATCTCGATACATGAAGTCCATAAACGGGCATTCTCCCGCTCTTTATACTTCACCTCGACACCGCAAAGTACAATAGGAATAGCATGAGATGAGATGAGATGAGATGAGTTGAGATGAGATGAGATGAGATGAGATGAGAGATGCCTTAGATGAGTTGCGGCAGTAACAATGAGAGATATAATTAGAAATAAGAAAATTAGAGGAAGATTTGGTCTGAAACCACTCATGCAGTTCATTAAACAACAACATATTAAATGGTTTGGCCATCTAACAAGAACGCCCTGGTACCATCTGCCACAAAGAACGACATTGAAAAAAATATAATTGATACAGAGCAAGGGAAAGAAAATAATGGAGTGATGGTTTCAAGAATAACAAGTTAGTTAGTTAGTTAGTTAGTCGACAGATCATCCTCATTGCACATCGAACCATTCAGTCCATAAGTGCTCGGATCCCCTCCTCAGAAAATCCCACATCGTGTAGGGGCTAACGACACAAGTTCTGTGTTGATTTATCAATCTTCTTTGGCTTCCTGCGTAGTGTTCTTGTTTGGCCACACCTCTTTTAATTTGCTGTTCTCGCAGTCTGGCCATGGTTGTAGATTCACATTCATCACTTGGTTCTCGCATAAGTCTTACTTCTCGTAGAACATTCAGAATGTCAGCCTGGTCCATGGCGCGTCCGCCCTCCACAGTAGCCTCACCCGCGAGCCTGTCAGCCCGCTCATTTCCTTGTATTCCCGCATGCCCTGGCACGAAGATGAAACTAGTCTTTGCCAGGCGAGACCGCTCCAGAGGCAGCAACCATTCTCTTTGGATCGACCCTCCTCTATCCTCTTGATCATGTTCATTGAGTCGCTAAGGAAACAAGTCCTAGTGAATGTCTGTGTCTCGAGCCATGTTATTGTTTTACTTACTGCCATGACTTTCATGGTCAGGCTACTTGTGGTTTCAGCGAAAGCACCAGAAAGATCGCATAACAGATGTTTACATCTCCCACCAACATGTCACTGAAGTAAATGGGGGAGGAGGGGGAGGGGGGGAGAAGAAGAAGAAGAAGAAGAAGAAGAAGAAGAAGAAGAAGAAGAAGAAGAAGAAGAAGAAGAAGAAGAAGAAGAAGAAGAAGAAGAAGAAGAAGAAGAAGAAGAAGAAGAAGAAGAAGAAGAAGAAGAAGAAGAAGAAGAAGAAGAAGAAGAAGTAGGAGAAGAAGAGGAGAAAAAGAAGAAGAAGAAGAAGAAGAAGAAGAAGAAGAAGAAGAAGAAGAAGAAGAAGAAGAAGAAGAAGAAGAAGAAGAAGAAGAAGAAGAAGAAGAAGAAGAAGAAGAAGAAGAAGAAGAAGAAGAAGAAGAAGAAGAAGAAGAAGAAGAAGAAGAAGAAGAAGAAGGAGAAGGAGAAGAAGAAGAAGAAGAAGAAGAAGAAGAAGAAGAAGAAGAAGAAGAAGAAGAAGAAGAAGAAGAAGAAGAAGAAGAAGAAGAAGAAGAAGAAGAAGAAGAAGAAGAAGAAGAACGAATGAACGTCTGAACGAGCGAACGAGCGAACGAACGAACTAACTTTATTTTCTAAGGGTCACAAATTGGGCATGCAGACCCGTTCTCAATTCGGCCTTTCCAACCACTCATCTTTCGTACAACAATTATCTATTGTGCGTGTTACATTCAGATAGACAAATGCATTGTCAAATGAATGCTGTGAACATAAACAATGCATATTACAATGTTATGAGTCAAGCAGACAAATAGTTGCACACACACAAATACACACAGACACTCACACGTGTAAAACACATTCATATACACACATACATACGTACATCATTTACACAAGCTTGCATATGTATAGACCCACTCAATGACTCACAAATACACACTCCCTCGCATACACATAAGAAGAAGAAACAGAAGAAGGACAAGAAGGAGGAGAGGAGGCGGAGAGGTGGAAACGAGGAGGGGACGAAGTAGAAGATTATGAATTAGTGATGTATTTACAAAGAAGAGTTATTATGAACACATCGTGAAAGTTATTGTTCGGTGTTTTCCCAGAATTCCTGGCGGTTGTGTACCGGATGTTTACCAATCCGATTTACATCTCCATCCTTGTCTCCAGCTGTTGCTATGTGTTTACGTATGCCGGAGACAACGCCTTTTTCCCGAAATACCTGGAGCGGATGTTCAACCTGCCGATTCACACGAGCAACTACATTACAGGTGAGTTAAGGTCATTTTATGGAGACCAGCATGGCCGAATGGATAAGAACACGTGTTCTTAAACATCCGATGTGCTGATGCCGAGTTAAGGGGTTCAGCCCCTACACCGGACAGTTGGACTAAAATGTTGACCTCTCGTCTTTGACTTGGGGACGTAAATTGCAAGTACCTATGAAGTGGGAATGACCATAAACAATGCAAATTACCACGTTTTGATGGCGAGGGACACTGTAGATAGGGAAAACTAACCCACACGCAAAATTCAGTCCAGCACAACTAGGGGTAGTGTGTATGAACTACGCGTGAGTTCAAAGCGAGAGATCTCCCCCAACAAATATCTTATAATGGGTGAGAACGCGATAAGCATGCTGATCATATTTTAAGACTGACTGTCTGATTGAGGTTGGTAATGTGGTTTCTTCATGAGATAAAAGAAGTGCCAGGGGGTTCAGGGCGAAGGTTTGTGGACGGTGTTTGGTGCAGGAGAGCCTGGCATATGATACCACAACATCTAGCCTGAGAATGGAGGTGGGAGAAGTCACGTTGGCGTTTCTCTGCCTGGAGGTCAAACAGCACACGCATGTCATAAATGTAACGGACTCATGGTGTATGATGAGAAAGGCGAAAATGGGCATGCTTCGGAAAGTGGCAAGCTTTCCTTCAACATTCAAAAATAGAGACCATCAGTTGGATGTTCCCCCAACGGACATGCTGGTGTGGTGGAAAACGAGTAGGGGACAGATTGGCTGGGTCTGCACAACTTGTGCTAGCCTTGTGCCATACGTTCTTAACATAAATTGACTGCTAGCTTTTTGCCATAGGTTCTTAACACAAATTGACAGCTAGCCTTGTGCTATAGGTTCTTAAGATAAACTTACTGCTAGCCTTGTGCTATAGGTTCTTAACATAAATTGACTGATGGTTTGTGCTATAGGTTCTTTACTGATTAAATACTATAGGATGATTAATCGTCTTAAGCGACTTTCCGTATCTTCCATGGGCTTACATATCGCCTACGTGTTGTCATTGCGTTGTAATACAACATGTCTGCTACCATATTAACAACTTTTAAGTATTAACCTTGACTCACCCATACTCCCCATTTTCCGTCATTCATTTTCGTTTGGTTCAAATCTACTGTTTGTGTGATTCAAATTTACTGTGTGTTTGATTCAAATCTACTGTTTGTGTGATTCAAATTTACTGTTTGTTTGGTTCAAATCTACTGTTTGTGTGATTCAAATTTACTGTTTGTTTGGTTCAAATCTACTGTTTGTGTGATTCAAATTTACTGTTTGTTTTGCACATAATCTGTTAACACTGATTGTGATAACAAAGGCCAAGCGAGGTTTGGCTGCTATGCGATTGATGGCGGCGGCAAACGGTGAGCAGCGCCATCTATCTCTCCTTTACGAGGGTTTAGTCCTTTCTGTTTTGGAGTATGCGATGGCGATCCTGACTATCAGCCGTAAGCAGATGCAAAGGATGGACAGGATACAGAACGAAGCTATGCATATTATTCTTTGATGTACAAGCGTATAGCATGCAGGGCGATGCACTACCTTCTTGATTTTCTAACCATTGGGGACAGAATACAAATTTGCAGAGCACGTGCCTATCTCAGAGTCAACGCAAACACACAACATCCACTGCACAGTGAAATTAAGAAGGTAAAGGGCAGCATGTTAAAAAGAGGAAAGTCGTGTATGGGTCAAGCCGAAGACATTTTTCAACAGGTGTGTTCACTTGAGAACTTAGAACCTGGCGATGAGTGGGTACAAATGCCAACAGATTTATGTACGTCTTTTTCAGTTTGCATCTAGACTAGATGCGTTGTAGATCCAACTAGACAGAAAATGCAGGCAATAACATCCGCCTGCTATGGAGGCGGAAATACAGGTTTTGATTTTCGAGATATCTTTGGAGGGTGTTGTTGTCATTTACACAGATGCGTCGGTTGTGCGACGAGTGAGAAGTTCATGGGGTTTTACGGCTCAGGCCCGCGGGAGAATTGTGAAGAAAGATTCTTGTGCTTTTTCTTTGACCACAAGTAATAGCCTCGCCATGGAAGTCATGGCAGTAAGTAAAGCAATAACATGGATCGAGACACAGAAAGTCACTAGGGCATGTTTCCTTAGTGACTCAATGAGCATGCTCAAGAAGATAGAGATGGGGTGGATCCAAAGATAGTAGCTGCTGTCTGTGGAGCGGTCTCGGCTGGCAAAGATTAGTTTCATTTTCGTGCCAGGGCATGCGGGAGTACAAGGAAATGAGCGGGCTGACAAGCTCGCAGGTAAAGCTACTGTGGACGAGCCATGGACTAGGTTGACATCCAGGAATTCTCTACGAGAAGTAAGTCGTTCTACAACCATGGTCAAGCTGCGGGAACAGCAAGTTAAAAGAGGTGTAGTCAAACAAAAACACTACACGGGAAGCCAAAGAAGATTGATAAACCAACACAGAACTGGTGTCGTCAGTCGCTACACGCTGCGAGATTTACTGAGTACATATGGACTGAATGGTTCGATGTGCAATGAGGATGATCTTTCGACTAAATAACTTAACAAACTAACTTTCTGCATAGAGGTTAAACAGGCATAGAAGGGAATGCATCTCCGTCTTACTCCGCGTGAATCCTCAAACAAGTCTGATGTTTCACCGGCTATTCTGACAGCTGCAGGTTGTCCGTTATGTAACCAATCTATTAAATTCACCAACTGTACTGGAAACCCCACATCTCTAGCAATGTTCCACATTTCCTGATATTAAACATGTTAGAGGTCTTGATTGAAGTCTATGAAACAAGTATTGAGACCCGCATTGTACTCTCTGCATTGCTCATAGATGGTTCTCATGTTGAAGATATGCTCTCTGCTTCATCTGTCCTGTCTGACCATGTCTATACTTCACAGTTGACTTACTTTCAATCGTGTTCAAGATGATTCGCAGAAAGACTCACTCATGTCTCAGCCATCTATTATGAATTTTCCAAAAAGTGGACTTAGAGCTGGGGGAAATAATTACTTTTATTAATGCAGTGTAGAAAAACAATTTGCTTGAGCTCGGAACTATGTAAGGTGTCCATGTTTGTGATATGTGACGGATGGTAATTAAGAAACATGTATTTTATTATAAATTTCACGGATGAGTATGGACAACGAAATATATTATTTTAGGATACACAGTGCTTCTTAAGCAATATCCCATGTAGGGGTGGGTAGGATCGAGCAGTTTGCGCATTCGCAATAGCGATTACAAATAGTCATTAGCAATAGCGATAGTGGAAGAACAGCGTTTTTTGTGTTCAGAGGGTATGACACCTTCTGAAACCTACATACAATTGATGATTCAGCGTGGAGACAATTGTTTGAATCAGGGGAGAATGCGTGCGTGAGTAGAAAGATTTAAAACTTCGTTGATGAACCGTGTAATGGCAGACCTGCAAGTGTCGTGATGACCATATTTTGGGATATCAAGGGCCTTATATTGGTGCATTTCTAGGAAAAATTATGGAACTGAAACTAGTGCTTGGAATAGTGACATGCTATTGAACAAACTGAAGCCTGAGTTACGATTTAAAACCATGGACTTCTCTCAAAAGGCGTATGTTTGCTGCACGACAACACTCACCCTCATACGGGAAGCAGATACAGTGGATACATTACGTGCTATGAGACTTGAGGTCCTGAAACATCCAACTTACAGTCCACCCTCATACGGGAAGCAGATACAGTGGATACACTACGTGCTATGAGACTTGAGGTCCTGAAACATCCAACTTACAGTCCACCCTCATACGGGAAGCAGATACAGTGGATACACTACGTGCTATGAGACTTGAGGTCCTGAAACATCCAACTTACAGTCCACCCTCATACGGGAAGCAGATACCGTGGATACACTACGTGCTATGAGACTTGAGGTCCTGAAACATCCAACTTACAGTCCACCCTCATACGGGAAGCAGATACAGTGGATACATTACGTGCTATGAGACTTGAGGTCCTGAAACATCCAACTTACAGTCCACCCTCATACGGGAAGCAGATACAGTGGATACATTACGTGCTATGAGACTTGAGGTCCTGAAACATCCAACTTACAGTCCACCCTCATACGGGAAGCAGATACAGTGGATACATTACGTGCTATGAGACTTGAGGTCCTGAAACATCCAACTTACAGTCCACCCTCATACGGGAAGCAGATACAGTGGATACACTACGTGCTATGAGACTTGAGGTCCTGAAACATCCAACTTACAGTCCACCCTCATACGGGAAGCAGATACAGTGGATACACTACGTGCTATGAGACTTGAGGTCCTGAAACATCCAACTTACAGTCCACCCTCATACGGGAAGCAGATACAGTGGATACACTACGTGCTATGAGACTTGAGGTCCTGAAACATCCAACTTACAGTCCACCCTCATACGGGAAGCAGATACAGTGGATACATTACGTGCTATGAGACTTGAGGTCCTGAAACATCCAACTTACAGTCCACCCTCATACGGGAAGCAGATACAGTGGATACACTACGTGCTATGAGACTTGAGGTCCTGAAACATCCAACTTACAGTCCACCCTCATACGGGAAGCAGATACAGTGGATACACTACGTGCTATGAGACTTGAGGTCCTGAAACATCCAACTTACAGTCCACCCTCATACGGGAAGCAGATACAGTGGATACATTACGTGCTATGAGACTTGAGGTCCTGAAACATCCAACTTACAGTCCAGACTTTGCACCGCCAGACTTTCACTTGTTTGGACCCTTGAAAGAACATTTGCGGGGTCAGAGGTTTGCAGATAGCTACGAGGTCATGGCGACGGTGCAAAACTGGTTTATTGCTGCAGCAAACATCTTGTCCCTAGAAGGCATCAACAAGCTAGTAGGCAGGTGGACCGGGTGTGTTGCCAGACAGGGGGAATTATATTGAGACATAACACACACAATTTATGGTTCGCACTATTGTTAAAAAAAAGGTATTTTAAAAATCTCTGTCACTTAATGACTTTCTCTCGTTCTTCCAGCCGGCGTCCATTTGTGTACAACATGTGTGGGATCATTTACCGGTGGTGTTTTGAGCAGACGTTTCAAGCTGATGGCCATTACAGCTCTCAAGGTCACCCTCATTATGACCACAACAGCACTCGGTGTCCATTTACTGACCTTCCTTTTTCAGTGTGAGCAACCAACAGTTTACAACTAGCCTGGGTGAGTCGACTTTCCATGCATGAACCAAAGTGTATTACTTGTAGACGTTGGTAATACGGTGACAGAGTAGCAGGCCTTTCATCTGGGCCACTCATGTCTCCTTTCTATGTGAGTTTAACATGCATAATAGATAACTGATGTGCCTGTGGTTGGAAGGGCCCGATTTTAGACGGGCCTGCATGCCCAATTTATGATCCTTTTGAAA
>JACEFZ010023425.1:0-20000 GCA_014155875.1 Cepaea nemoralis
CGTCTCAATCCATCCAGCATCACTTCTCTTGGTCTACCTCTGCCTCTCTTCCCCTCGATCTTTCCAGTTGTTACGATGTTCTCCAATGCCTCTCTTCTCATCACATGACCGAGGAAAGCTGTTTGTCTCTGTCTTATTGTTGTATATAATGTTCTAGTTTTGTCAACAACTCATGTGACAGGCATCATCGGATTACTTCTTTCACACCACACAAGAAACTTGCAAGTCGTGTGAAAGGAATTACATGGTACATTTTATTGCCGTAGGCTCTTTACAAGTACATAACAGTCGCTATCAAACCACACACAAAGCCACAGAATTGCCTATCACTAGTTTCCTAAACTCTAATGCTATCTCTATCTATTTGGTTACACAAAACTCCTATCAATATCTAACGATCTGCTCTCTACAATTGTCAGTCCCCGTCTGACTAGTTGGCTTCCCGTGGTTACACACCACGCGGAAGGACCTTGACACGTCCTTCGGCTTTTCTGCGTGCCGTGATGCTTGGCACGCTTACATTAGCTGTCTCTTGGTGATTTGCAATCGTGGCTATTATGTAGGCGTGATTCTGTCGTGACCAGAGTGCTGACTATCTGGTCACCGTCTCCGTGTCTCATGAGAGAACTAGTTAATAGTCCCCCATTCTCTTACCTACCCTGCCCCTACATCACCTCTATTCTATTTGAGGTTGACCACTCTTCCCGTTGGTGTACTCTCTTGGGGCATACCTCCGCCCCTTCTATTGCAGTCTTTGACACACACCCTCCCCTCCTGTGTTGCGTCATCAACTTTGAGTCATTGGTTGTGACGCAAGAGGTTTCTAAAAAATTAGTGTCTCTAATTTTTTGTCAAAGACTGTAGATAACCTGGCTTTGGGTAACTCCATAGACTTCTACTGACTAATGTCACAATGTAGTATCACTTTACTTGGCTACTGGCAATCGCCACAGACTTGTCTGGTTGGCGTGAGCCCTCTTCTCAATTGCAATATTATATTAATTAGAGGTATGTCTGAACCGGACCGTTGTCTTATAAGACCTGCCCTCCAATAGTAAATTAACTTACTACCCATACAAAGTTGACTTTCTTAGGGTCAACACATGAATTGCTTCATGTCCCCCATATAATATTAAACAACCATTACCCAAGCTGTGTGCGACAGGCTTTACCTACTTCGCTTCCGCGTGTAAAGTTATATTTCACTGTTAAGTTAGTGTTTCGTTGTCTATTATGTCCCCTGACCCGAAGTTATCTCCCTTTGATCTGCGAAATATGTATGCAATTTATATGTTTGTTTTTCTGGTTGTTTGCGTGTTTGGATGTAATTACTAATATAGTCTACCTTCTAACATGTATATCTATCTATCGTGTGTATGTAAGTTAGTTTTTCAAGTGCCATAATTCGGTTAAACGTGGCCACAACCAAGTGTATAACACTAATTCGTGACTACGTTTCCGTCTTATGAGACCTTAAAATCCTTTATCTAAGATCTAAACTAAACTACACACAACACATTCATCACAGCACATTTTCAACATTGAACGCAAACATTTGACGCAGACAATAAATAAAAAGTCGCGTTGAGCGGCAGAAAAATCCGCTGACCAATCTCACTCTCTCTTCTATATTTTACATTCGCTCTCACATTCACACTTCTGTCACACCTCTTTTACTTTCACACTTATGTCACACATCTTTCACCCTCCCAATTATTTAAAAACCTTGGAGTGACACTGTACAAGTTCGGCTCAGTTTGAGAAAGTTGAGCTGAATGACTGTGCGTAAATTCGCTGCACGAGTCATGTATATACAACATATTTACATGTAAGTACAAAGGGTTGATGGTTTATACCCTTGGTCTTATGACCAACTATATTTTACTGTAATCATACTCTAACTACTGACTACTACTACTACTTCTATAAATGTGTATTTAATGTGTTAACTATTTTAATCTATTTTGTCACATTAATCCTAAGATATGCTTACATTAATACTAATATTTATCTAATTTAAGGGATGTAATCTAACTATTTAAAATGTAATTGATGTGAGATGAGTTATGTAACTTTCTGAAATGGGTAATGTGAAATGTAATGAATTATGTACCTTTCTAAAATGGGTAATTTGAAATATAGCCAAATTATAAATGATGTTTTTAAATGAAAGAAAAATATATGACTGATATTCTTAATCTAAATGGTGTAAATGATGTATGTTAAATTATATAATCTTTTTATCCTATTATGGTGTAAACTTAATCATAATACTAAATGATAACCTTTGCTAAATGGAATGGTTCATTAAGATGGAATGAAATCAACTGGAATGAAACAAAGTGGAATGTAATAAACTAAATGTTACTATTCCTATCTAAACTACTATCTAATTTACTTTTAGGGTAAGTAGGTGGGTAAACTACTGATTTATGTAAACTACTAAAAAAATGAAAACTATTTTATTTCCTAACTCTACGTGTAAATTACAGTTACCTATTCTACCTATAATTTATCACACTATTAAAATATTATAATACATATCACAATAAGTATTTATATACATAGTATTCAAATACCCCAGGTTAGTTGTTGCCCCAATGTTCAGAAATTGCTTTCATTGGCATACTATATAATTACACTTGTCCTGGGTATATTAAATACAATACACAGTCATAATTGTGTCCTATTGGTATGGCATCTGTAGAGTTCGCTTGTGTCGTAGACCCGTATTCTTAGTGTCTGTATTTATGGACAGTTCTGACACAGTTTTTCTTTGCTTAACACAAATGATTCACCGGACACATATGGAGCTTAGTCATTAACGAGCTGTTCCAGTTCACACGGTGATATATTTGTTTTTCGGAGCACAGTTCTTCTCTTGATGTCTACGGACACATGGTAGATCACTGTTCTTAGTACATAGTTTAGCACACAATGTCTATGTATTCATACAATATTTTACATAGAATACTATACTGTACTATTTTACCAATTATTACTCTACACACCTATGTGGAATCTCTGGTATTTCTACCTCAGATGGTCGACTAAGGGTATCAGCCAGAATGTTGTCCTTACCCTTAATATGTTCTATACTAAAAGTATAGTTTTGAAGAATCAGCGACCACCTGTATATACGGTCATTCCGATGGACACCACTTTGTATGACCGTGATTGGGGAGTTGTCAGTCTGGACAATGAAGTGCACACCCGCTAGAAATCGATGGAGCTTTCTCACCGCATAGATGACGCTTAGGGCTTCCAACTCTGATATGGAATATCTGGACTCAGCAGGTGTGATCTTACGGCTCACGTAGCAAATCGGGTGGAAGATGCCCTCATAAAATTGGCCTAGTACTGCAGCGATGGAGATTCTGCTGGCATCTGTCCTAAGATAATAAACGAGCCTAGGATTAGGCAAGCGGAGGATTGGTACATTACTAAAAAGGATTTTCAATTTTGACAATGCAGAAATTAATAATGCATCTTTGACATCTAATTTTACAGATGCTTTTAAAACATTGGAAAATACACTTGTAATTTCCGCTAAATTTGGTATAAATTTACTATAGTAATTTACTAGCCCCAAAAGGCTTCTGACCTGTTTCTTTGTGGTAGGCATGGTCAGGTTCATAATTTTTGTAATAATTCTATTGTCAGTCTTAAGTTGACCTTGTGAAATGACATGGCCCAAAAAGTCAATTTCTTTTAGGCCCAATTCAACTTTGCTCGGTTTGACAGTGAGACCGAAGAGTCGCAACCTATCAAAGACATGTCTTAGTTTCAGTAAGTGTGTTGTCCAGTCATCAGTATGGACACATATATCATCTATATAAGTCACTGTATTCGTCACTCCATGCAGTAGATCTCTAGTTAAGCGTACGAAAGTGGCAGGAGCATTTCGAAGTCCGAAAGGAAGAAAACGCCACTCGTAAAGTCCTAAAGGAGTTGAAAACGCAGTCAGATGAATAGATTCAGTCTGCATAGGGACCTGCCAATATCCCTTAGTAAGATCTAATTTAGAAAAGATTTTGGAGGTGGACATGTCAAGGATAAGATCTTCGCAGGAAGGAATTGGTTCTGCGTCGATCTTAGTGACGTTGTTGAGTTTTCGATAGTCCACACACAGACGAATTGTGGAGTCTTTTTTCTTAACTAGGACGATTGGAAAGGAGTACTCAGATGTAGATTTCTGGATAATCCCACTAGCTTCTAAATTAAGAATTTCCTTATTTAGACTTTCTCTATAGCTGAGTGGGATAGAGTACGGCCTGCATTTAATAGGCTTAGAGTCCGAAAGAAGAATGGAGTGCTCGATTCTGTCCGTCCTACCTGGAATGTCAGAAAATATGTCTTTGTATTCTGTTACTAATTCTAGTAGTTGTCGTCGTTGACTGTCTGTCAGTCCCTGTTCTATACGTATGCTATCTAATGTCGCCGTCTTGTCTACAATGGGAACGGGTAGTTCCATACCGTCGTCGTCTACCTGATTCAGTACGGTGGTGGTGCTAAGTGCGTATTCTGTAAGCTCACTAGGTGTATGGATATCGTCGGATTTGCCAGTCTCGCTAACTAGTGTAGTTGCGTTGTGTATGTCTGTCGTCTGATCACTAGATGTGGGTGCACTGTGTTCGTCTGTCTCTACTTCTGTCTCCTGTCGTGAAAAGTAAGGTTTCAGCATGTTGACATGGAATATCTTTAAGTGTCCGTTTATTGATATTTCATAGTCAACATCTGAAATTTTACGTACCACCTTGAATGGCCCTTGCCATGAGGTCAATAATAAATTTCGTTTGTCTGGAAGTAACAAAAGTATGTCTTGATCTGGTTCAAGATCAATTGTTCTTGCACCTTTGTTTGCATATTGGCGGTAGATTTGACCCTTCCTCTCCAAAGCTGCCTTAGCTATAATACACGATTTCATGATTTTGTCTCGTGTTTCTGTCACCATTTCGTAAGGTGTTTTTGGTGTGGGAATTTCGATAGAATTAGTTATTGCCTGATGGTAAATGGTTAGGGGTCCACGTGGGTTAGCCCCGTACACTAATTCAAACGGTGAGAAACCCGTGCTTGAATGGGGAATCTCCCGATAAGCGAACAGCACTGTTGGTAACAGTGTATCCCAATCAGCTGGGTTTTCTGCTGTCACTTTAGCCAGCATATGCTTAAGATCTCCGTTAATTTTTTCTACTATTCCATTGCTGGCTGGATGGTATGCTGTTGTAAAATGTTGTTTAATACCTAACATTTTTGTAAGGGCTTGCGTTGCAGCCGATATGAATTGAGTTCCACGATCGGATAATATGGTCCGTGGAAATCCGAATCGTGAGAACAGGTGTAGAAATACATTGGCAACGTCTTTGGAGGTGATGTATTTCAAAGCTACTGCCTCGACCCACCTTGAACAAAGGTCGACCATCGTTAATATGAAGCGATTTCCTTTGCTGGACACCTGATTCAGGGGTCCAACAATATCTACCGCCACACTCTCAAATGGCCTAGAAGCCAGTGTAGAAGGTTGTACTTCAGCTGTAGGATGTTTACCCTTACGTACTAATTGTTGACAGACATTACAAGAACGGCAAAATAATTTTATATCATTGCAAAAACCTGGCCAATAAAAATGAGCCTGAATTCTGGCCCTGGTTTTGTCGTATGCAAGGTGACCAGCAAACGGTGACTCATGTGCAATCTTTAGCACAGTAAGGCGGTGTTGTACAGGTAACACCGTTTGCTGAATCTCATGGTTATCAGTTGTGTAATATCTAGTAAGAATGCCATTGTTAAGCCTAAAGAACCATGATGCATTTTTGGTCACTTTGGCTCTCTCTTTTAATAATTTTAAATATGGAGACACACTAGGATCAGCTTTCTGCTGTTCTATGAATTTCTGTCTGTTGGTATCATCTGTGCCAGTTGGAGAAAGCAACAGTAGTCTCTCATCTTGTAGTGTGTCTTGATGTTTTACAGTGTCTGCTCTAGTAGTTGCATTAGCTGCATTTAATCTTTCCCATGCAGCTATTTCATCGCTAGTACATTGTTTCAGTTGGGGTAAGCAACCCAAAATCAAATCAGTACAAGGGTTGTCAAGTATTGCACAAGTAAAGGTACCCGAAAGGAAAGGAGTGTTAATACGGGCTTTGGCCAAAGGGTAAATTTCAATGTTACCCGAAAAGGTTCGGCATTTGACAGAGTCACCTGTATAGTCATCTGGACTCACCAGTTCCTTTCTAAGACCAATAAGGGTGCTGCCGCTGTCCAGCAAACATTGGCATGGTCTATCGTTGACCATTGCATTGTGGAACACCAAATTGCCTCTGGAGGCTAATGCTGCATTGACATTCTCAGTTGAGAATGGTACTGTATGTCCACATTCTAATTTTCCGTCTGCATGAAATTGGTGACATCGTTCACAACTGTCAAAACTTAATATATCGTTTACACAACACACATCTTCAGATTGTTTAAAAGGTAAAGTATTTTCAATCTCACACTCAGTCTCACTACCACTATCAGAAGATGTATCAATCAAAATAGCATTGTTAGCTTTCATACGTTGGCGGCCCAGGCACTTATTTGAATAATGGCCATAGCTGGAACAAAAAAAACATTTGATTGCACGCCTGTATGCAGATCTTTTGTTTTGTTGCTTCTTAATAATATTTTCAAGATGCGCCGGATAATTTGGCGATTTGTCACACATAGAATAAGTGTCATGCAAAAGTTGACAGTACATACATTTTGACACTTTTCTATCTTTCTTGTCAGTTTTCTGAAAGGGTTTTCTGTTACTCTGATAGCTTTTAGGTTGGTCTTTCACAAAAGAAACTACTTCAGAGTCATTTGAGGTCTTAAAAATATCTCTGTTAGAAGAAAAATATGCAGATCCTTTCTTTTCGAACTGCTCTATGTTCTCAATGTCTGACTGCTGCAGAAATTTAGCAAAAGGAGATGGTATCGTGGATATGACTTTATCCATGGCTATTAAATTTTTCAGTCTATCAAAGTCTTTTCCTATGTTAGCTGCTTTAAGCCATCTATCTAGTACACTCTGAACATTTGAGACGTAATCAATGAAAGTCTCACTAGGTTTAGGTTTTAAATTTGAGAACTGAACCTGATACCCAGGGGCATCAAGTAAAAAGTGTTGCATTATCCTATCATGGATGTACTGATAGTTAGATCTAAGGTCTGTTGGTATTGACTCTATCACTTTAAGGGGCTCACCACTCAGGTTCTTCATATAAATCATAGCCCACATTTCTATTGGAACTTGGTGATATTTAAATTGATACTCGACATTTTCTGTCCAGGCTGATATGGAATCATCTTTACAATATGGTTTGATAATGTTTTTGTATTTATTGAACTTATTTTCTTCTTGTTGACTTTTTAGTTTAGTGGCAGAGATTTCTGCGTGTGAGTCTACATCCATTTCTTTCATCTTTAACTGTGTCTCTGATTCTACTTGAATTTGTTTTTCCTTAACATCTATCTCTTTTTGCTTTAGTTCTCTCTCTTGATTCTAATTCTTTGTCCTGATCTAATTGCTTTAGCTAATCTCCTTATCATGTTCTAACTGCTTTTGTTTGTTTCTTTTCTTTTGTTTTGTTATTTCAGCTAGTTGAGCAATGTCCTTATCATGTTCAACTGCTTTTGTTTTGTTTCTATTTCTTTTGTTTTGTATTTCAGCTAGTTCAATGTCCTTATCATGTTCTGTTTTTGTTTTGTTTCTAATTCTTTTTGTTTGTTATTTGCTAGTTGTATCTGATGTTGTCTATCTCGTTCTTCCTTTTCCTTTTCTGTTGTCTATCTCGCTCTTCTCTTTCTAATTGATGTTGTCTTCCTGTTCTCTTTCTCGTGCGCGTTCGTCTCTTTCTGCATCTTTTGCTTCTTTAAATTTCCTATCAGCATATTCTTCAGCTCTTTACCTGTGTATTGCATATCTTTGCCTACTTAACGAAATCAGCTAGAGTAGCCATGATGTTCGGTAATTAGCTAGCGTTGACTTATACTGAACTATTTAATCGCTTATTTTTCTTTGCTATGTTATGTTATTTAATATCTGAGCACTGCAAATTGCACTCTTTGTATATACCTGAAAAATTTAATCCTGAAAAAAATAGAGCACAAAAGTATGCTAATGCATCACAAGCTGAAAAAGAGATGCACTATTAATCACATTGCATGCCAAAAATATTGAGTATACTCAACTTAATGTTCCCGAGAATCAGGGAACAACAATCCGGTAACACAGGTCACCTTGTTCGCCACTTCAGCACAGAAACGAGTCTTCTAATTAGGTCACCTGTTTGGTACTTCGCACACACAAGAATCTTCTATTCTGCTGTTGTTCACCCTGGTTTACAGAGCAGCAGCAATTAACACATAGCAAACCGACATATTATTCGACAACTTAGAACAATGACAATGACATACCCACAAAAAAAAGAATATAGTTAACTTAATATTAAATTGTCAATGTCCTGTCTTCGTTCTAACTTTTATTTATGCCTTTCGTCACTGACCTAATTTAATCTATGTAAGCGTTGTGCAGACCAAGTCTAACTCGCCTGCCTGAAAGTAGTACCCTCGTGACGGTAAACGCAAGAAAAAGTACGAAAAAAAACATTCAATAACTGTTTTGAAATAAATAAAAATATAATAATATTGTTTAAATAAATAAATATATTCAATTACTACTTGAAATAAACAAATAATAGGTTGTATAAAGTAAAGATTCAGGCGGGCAGCAGCTTGGAAATCTGTAAACAGTGAGACGCTGAATGCAAATGGCGCAGACCAACTGTTCGTCAGTCGGAATACGTCAGAGGCGCAGCGCTATTTTTAGCTTCCACAAATCGATACTTTTGCTGGCTGTGTATCGCTCCGCCATGAATCATAGTTGATAGTTATTCATAAATAAATATATAATTATATGAATAATTACATGAATAAAGAAAGAAAATAATAATATCAATACTTACAACTTTGAAGAACACATGATTTAAGTATATAATATTTTAGTAAACACAAATAAACAATATTTCGTCACGATAGGCACCGTTTCGTTAGCAACTTGACCTAGTTTGCACACGTCATCGTTACTGACACAAATTAAATTCACTACTTCACTATTTGTAACCTTAGTCAAGAGCCGTGGGTGAGTGTATTAGCTTGAACTTTCGTCCAAGCCACACTTCTGACACCACATTAATCCTTGCCTGTCAACAACTCATGTGACAGGCATCATCGGATTACTTCTTTCACACCACACAAGAAACTTGCAAGTCGTGTGAAAGGAATTACATGGTACATTTTATTGCCGTAGGCTCTTTACAAGTACATAACAGTCGCTATCAAACCACACACAAAGCCACAGAATTGCCTATCACTAGTTTCCTAAACTCTAACTGCTATCTCTATCTATTTGGTTACACAAAAACTCCCATCAATATCTAACGATCTGCTCTCTACAATTGTCAGTCCCCGTCTGACTAGTTGGCTTCCCGTGGTTACACACCACGCGGAAGGAACCTTGACGTGCCCTTCGGCTTTTCTGCGTGCCGTGGTCCTAGGCACGCTTACACTAGCTGTCTCTTAGGTGAGTAGCACTCGTGGCTATTATGTAGGCGTGATTCTGTCGTGACCAGAGTGCTAACCATCTGGTCACCATCTCCGTGTCTCATGAGAGAACTAGTTAATAGTCCCCCATTCTCTTACCTACCCTGCCCCTACATCACCTCTATTCTATTTGAGGTTGACCACTCTTCCCGTTGGTGTACTCTCTTGGGGCATACCTCCGCCCCTTCTATTGCAGTCTTTGACAAGTTTCATTAGCCTGTTTCAGGCAGACGTCGTTAGTTACTCTGGCAGTCCAAGGAATTCGCAACATTCGTCTCAGGAACCACATCTCTGTTGCTTCTAATTTCTTCTTAATTTGTTCATTTACATTCCAAGATTCACTGCCATACAGCAAAACTGGTTCTACATAGCATTTCAGCACTCTCTTTCTTACATTCAGTGACAGTGACTTATTGCATAAGATACTCTTCATTTTATGAAATGCGGCTTTTGCCTGCCCTATTCTGCTCTTAATCTCTGTTGTACATCTTCCATCTGATGTTATAAATGCCCCTAGGTATCTAAAATTATCAACTTGGTTAAGGATTTTCCCTTCTATTTCTATGTCACATTTTGGTGTCACCATTTTCTTTGATATTACCATTGTTACTGTTTTCTTTATATTCAAGTTGTGTCCTTTCCTTGCACTCTCTGTTACTACAACGTCTAATAATTGTTGTAGGTCTGTTGAATTATCCGCCACCAATACTGTGTCATCTGCATAGCGTATATTATTTATATTATAACCTCCAACTAGTATTCCTGGCATCTCTTTGATCTCTCTCATTATTACTTCGCTATACAGGGAGAAAAGATCTGGTGACAAGACACACCCTTGTCGTACTCCTAGCTTTATCTGTTCGTAACTACCCTCTTTATTTCCCATTTTAATTGCTGCTACTTGGTTCCAGTAAATATTCTTTATTATTCTTAAATCTTTTCCATCAGTGTTGATATCTTCCAACATTTTAATCAGTTCATCATGTTTTACTTTATCAAATGCCTTAGTATAATCTATGAAGCACAAATATATGTCCCTCTGTTTCTCTATTGACCTTTCTATTAGTGTCCGAAATGTATAAATTGCATTGTTTGTGCCCTTTCCTTCCACAAATCCATACTGTTCTTCACTAATTTCCATTTTTATTTTCTTTTTGGTTCTTCTCATTATGATTCTGAGTAGAAGCTTAGTGATATGGTTTATAAGGTTAATTGTACGAAAATCTTCACAATCAATTGCTCCTGGTCTTTTTGGTATAGCTATAAATACAGATTTCAGCATATCACTGGGTAAATATCCACTGCTGTAAATATCATTCAACATTTTGGTTAATATATCTACTCCAAATTCTCCCAATACTTCTAATTCTTCTATTGTGATTTCATCTGGCCCAGCTGTTTTTCCTTTCTTCATACGTTTCATAGCGTCAGCGACTTCTTCTTTCAGAATAGGTGGACCTTCTAAGTTACTATCTTCTGTTAATTCTGCCCTTTCTCCTTCATATAATTCTCTTATATACTCATTCCACCTCTTCATTATAGCATCTTCCTCTAATATTATCTTTCCTGTTTTTGATTTCAAACACCCTGTATTTATTCTTATTTTTTTTTCCTGTAAGCTCACTGATTTGTCTGTGCATATTTTTTGTATCTTTAATGGAATTTAATTCAATTTTTTTGCATTGCTCGTTTAACCAACTTTCTTTAGCCTTCCCACATTTATCTTTTATTTCTTTATTTATCTTAGCGTATTCTTGTTTGTCATTTTTATACTGTTTTCTTTTGTCCATCAGGTTTAAGATATCTTCATTCATCCATTTTTTCTTAGCTATTTTGCCTCTCTCTGGTAATACTTCTTTGCTAGTTTGATGAATGAAGTCCCTTAACATTTCCCATTGTTCATCTATACTCTGTATTTTAGTTATTGCATTGTACCTATTTTTCACAGTCACTCTGTATTGTTCTTGCATTTCTTTATCTATTTTTAGAACCTCTTTATTAAGTCTCATGTTCTTAACCATTTTTTTCCCTCTTTTTAATCTTACTTTTATTTGTCCACATAGTGGTACATGATCACTATTACAGTCAGCACCAGGCATTGTCTTTACATTAATTAAAGCATTTCTAAACCTTTTATTAATTAGTATGTAGTCAATTTGGTTGCGTATTTTCTTATCAGGGCTTATCCATGTGTACAGTCGTCTTTTATGGTGTTTAAACCATGTGTTTCCAATTATCATATCATTGATATTTGCCCATTCTATTAGCTTTTCCCCTCTTTCATTTCTTGTACCTAAACCATAATTCCCCACTACATCCTCCATTTTTTCCCTTTCCTACTTTTGCATTAAAATCACCAAGTATTATCTTTATTTCTTGTGATCCAATTTGAGCCATCGCCATTTCTATTTCTTCGTAAAAGTGTTGTATTTCTTCATCACTACTGCTTGCTGTTGGTGCATATACTTGTATAATATTTATGTCTATTGGTTTGCCTTTGATTTTTACCATAATAACTCTATCTGAAATACACCAGTATCCATTAATTGACTTGGCTGTTTTTTCATCTAATATTATTCCTACCCCTTTCTCATGTGTCTCCCTCCAGAATAAATTATTGTGTGATTGTCAGCTATAATTTTGCCCGATCCCTTCCATCTCATCTCACTAACGCCTAGTATATTCATTTTCATGCTATCCATCTCTCTCAGAACATTGGTCAACTTTCCTAGCTCATTTAATGTCCTAACATTCCATGTTCCTACTCTAAATTTATTTATTTTAGTTAAGATTTTGCCATCAGTAGCTGGATGACGGTCTGGTGTCACCTGTGGCTCATGACTGTCCCTTCCGGACGAGGATGCCCTAAGACAGCCATTAACGTCCTTCACTAACTTTGATTTATGTTTTACCATGAAGTCTTGGGAAGATAATGTGGTGGTTTCCCCTTGCCTTCCACATTCACATGGTGGTCTTTTTACCTCTGCTTTTGACAGCCATTTCCGACTGCAAGGACAAGTGAGTGCCCTGCTCTGCTCAGCTGCAGAGCTGTCCACTTATTCCGGTGGATACTCGGTCCCCAGAGCTGTGTTAGCCACACCGTAGTGTGTTTCCATCCTCTACCGCGTGCAGGTGCAGTTGGGATTTTCCCTTCATAAAGTTATGGTCTCTGACCAAAACTCTCCAGTACTTTTAGAGGACATATACATTATGTAGCGTAAAAATTAGTGATGCAATTCAACTCTCTTTTTTTCTCTCCCTCTCTCTCTCTTGCGCTCTCTCTCTCTCTCTCTCTCTCTCTCTCTCTCTCTCTCTCTCTCTCTCTCTCTCTCTCTCTCTTGCGCTCTCTCTCTTGCTCTCTCTCTCTCTCTATCTCTCTCTCTCTCTCTCACTAACTCTCTCACTCACAAAACAGTAATGTTGTATTATACATGATAAAATCAAGTGGCATACAAAATGATAAGATGAGAATTTTAAAAAATGTGGAATGGCATGTTACAGGACAATCAGGTGGCATTAAACGATACCTCGTAATATGAAAGATGAGTATACATAAAATATATGGAATATCATGTTACATGACATGCGTGGGCTCAACTCTCTCTCTCTCTCTCTCTCTCTCTCTCTCTCTCTCTCTCTCTCTCTCTCTCTCTTTACATACACACACTCTCACACTCATTCACTCTCTCTCTCTCTCTCTCTCTCTCTCTCTCTCTCTCTCTCTCTCTCTCTCTCTCTCTCTCTCTCACACACACTTACACTCACTAACTCTCTCACTTGCTTTACAGTAATTTACATGAATTCATTTTATGCATGTTAAAATCGAGTGCATCAAATTGATAATATGAAGGAAAAAAATGAGAATACACAAAACATATGGATCAGCATGTTAGATGACATGCGTGCGCTCAACTCTTTCTCTCTCTCTCTCTCCTCTCTTCTCTCTCTCTCTCTCTCTTCTCTCTCACACACATGTACATACACACACCCACACACATCATACCCACGCAATACACACACCTGCACACATCCATATACTTACTCACACGTACTCACATAACACCCGAATATACACTCCCTCGCATACACTGCATGCATGCACACTTACACATACAAAGATATACAATACATACACGAGCACACACACACACTCATCCATACACACATACACACACGCACATGCATATAAACGCATATAAACACATGAACGCACACCTTAACACACGTACAGACATATACACAGAGTCACACACAGATACACCCATCCAGACATGCACACATACATCACACTTCCTCATGCACTTTCTCATTCAGCCACGCTCTCTATCTCTCTCGTTTACACACTCACTCGCTCTCACACTCACTCATTCGCGCACATACACGCATACCCACAAATTCTCTCTCACTCACTCACGCTCCCTTACTCACTCATTTACTCGATGACTCTCTAACTCACACTCACTCACTAACTTTCACACTCTATCACACAGACAGGCAGACACACAACACACCCACTCTCTCAGATTCACTCATTCTCTAACAAAATCTCTCACACATATGTCCACACACTCACTCACTTTTACACTCACTCAGGCACACGCGCATGCATACTCTCTCACTCTCACTCATACTAATTCTTCCACTCACACTCTTTCTCACTCACTCTCTCACCCACTGTCTCGTTCACACACATACAGTGAAGAATGATAGTGGAAAAATGATACTAGTAGGTGACTTATGGAGGCATATAGTCGGTATGAAGTAAGTATTGAAAGAGTTCTCGGTTGAATGTGTAGGGACTCATTGGTGTTTTCAGTTCTGGTGGAAGGCTATTCCACAAGTGAGCACCAGAATATGCGAAACAAGTTTTGTATAAGTCCAATCTAGGCTTAGGAAGCTGTAATAAATTTAAGCGCTTACTGTTCATTGCATTAGATTGAATTAAAGGTAGAAGATACTCTGGGGTATTTTCAGATATAATTTTATTCACTAATTTGGCTTTGTTAAAAAGGAAGCGCTTTTGAAGTGGTAGAAGTCTTAGATGGCTGTATAATTTATTACTTTCAACGTGCTTTATGCTAGAAACTAGACGTATAGCGCGGTTTTGAAGCGAACACAATCGTTTCATATTAGATTTAGGGCAGCCATCCCAGACTGTGGAACAATAATCGAGAGGTGATTGGATATAGGATGCATAGAATATTTTACGTGTGCTTTCATCCAAAAAGTGTTGAATTTTAGCAAGTTGGTAAACGTTTTCTGCTATTCTCTTGGTAAGGGCGTGAACATGAGGGCTCCAGTTTAAATGTCTGTCAATTAAAAGACCTAATGTTTTATGTTCATTTACATTAATTATAGGTAACGTGTCCACGTGGAGCTCGAGCTAGGGTCTGTTGTTTTTGTCTGGTCGTTATTAGCATGGATTTGGTTTTGTCGATGTTAATTAACATGCGATTTTCATTGCTCCATCTACTAAGGTTGTCAAGATCGTTTTGTAAAGAGCTCTCTAAGTCACAAAGGCTCTCTTGACTTGTGTAAATAGTGCAGTCGTCCGCAAATAGATCACACGAAGTATTGAGGTATAAAGGAAGATCGTTAATATACACTGCAAAAAGCAGCGGACCTAGTATTGAGCCCTGAGGCACCCCAAAATTAAGTTGTGTGGGTCTTGATAGACAAGTTATTGAAGGACACTACTTGTTGTCTGTCTGATAAAAATGACATAATTAGGTTCACCATATTGGTGCTAGTCTTCATGTGTTTTAATTTTCTAATTAAAATATCATGATCTACCATATCAAAGGCCTTTTTAAAGTCTACAAATACTGCTCCACAAATGTTGCCATTGTTGATACAAAGATGCCAGTTATCGGTCATTTTGTAAGGGCACTATGGCAAGAATATTTAGGTCGAAACCCAGATTGACTGTCAATTATTAGATCGTTGTTAATTAAATGATGTAGTGTTATTTTATGCATGTGTTTTTCTAATGGCTTTGAAAGCGACGATAGTAAGGAAATAGGTATATAGGATATAGATAGATAGATAGATAGATAGATAGATAGATAGATAGATAGATAGATAGATAGATAGATAGATAGATAGATAGATAGATAGATAGATAGATAGATAGATAGTTAGATAGATAGATAGATAGATAGATAGATAGATAGATAGATAGATAGATAGATAGATAGATAGATAGATAGATAGATAGATAGATAGATAGATAGATAGATAGATAGATAGATAGATAGATAGATAGATAGATAGATAGATAGATAGATAGTAGGTAGGTAGGTAGGTAGGTAGGTACAGACAGACAGACAGACAGACAGACAGACAGACAGACAGATCCCCACCAGGAGCTGGGCGAAGCCGGGCCGGGTCAGCTAATAATTTATAATTGAAAATAGTAAATTAAAGACACATAGCAGCCTGGAGGTCTCCGCGTGTATGAAGATCTTCTATTATTCAAAACATAATATTTACATTAAATTGTATCACAACCTCTTGTGTCCCATACGTTATATCAAGCAAGTTCGAATACTGTCGGCGGGCCGGATGAAATGACGTCGCTGGCCAGATCCGGCTCTCGGGCCGTAGTTTGGTGACCCCTGGTCTATACAAATATGGAGCTAGCACAACATATGCAATACGCCCCAAAGTGTGAAACAGGGCCCTTTACGTTTTACTTGCCACTGGAGAGCCGCGCGGTCGCCTTAATAGTGGCACAACATCAGATACAATTCTGGCAGAACATCAGATCCTCATATGGGCACACCACCGGACATCTAAATGTTCATAATAAGAGATCCCTATATGAATACAACAACAAGTGCCTATATGGGCACAACAACAGACACCTCTGAAGTCGGCGTGGGTTTGCCTGATGGCGAGCGACACTGGTAATAGGGAAAGCTAGTCAACACGCATAAATCAATAAAGTGCACTAGAAGTATTAGTACATGTATAGACTACGCTTGAGTTCAAAGCTAGCGTACGAAACAAAATAGATCCTCATATTGGCATAACACCAGACTCCAAACGTGAATACAGCAGCAGACACCCATGTTGTAACAGACAACATATCCTCATAAGGACACAACACCAGTCCCCCATACTGACACAACTTCGGATCTTATTATGGGCACAAAATTAGATCTTCTTATGGGCACAAAACATATCTTCCAATTGTGACCTACTATAACGTCATATTATCAGTACATTAGTTCCTCATAGTGATTAATATACTATTAGTTTATTACACTGTAACAACACTAGTCAACACATGGTCTCTATATTTTAGCCCAGGCTTTGTGCTATGGAGAGGTATAACTCCATCCCTGGTCTTAACCGGTCTCGGAATCAAAGCGAGAGGTAGCATTTACGGGTTATAAATCCTTGTTAATTGCCGTAGACATGGGGCTTATGACGGTGGGAGACACCTACTAGTGTCACTGATCAGCTACCGCCTGCCTCAAGCTGGGCAGCCCCCGGCCAGTTGGGTGCTGATCCACCACAGCCTGCCTGCTTCAATGGGTGCTTGGGGCTAGGACAAAATCTGAATCGCAGGCTGTAAAACCAATGCACAAGGCATTAATAAAAAGGAAAATAGAAACCTCACGCTGCGGCTTGCAACATGGAACATAAGAACCATGTGTCCAGGATTTTCTACTGACCTCACAAATATTGACGATGTGAGAAAAACGGCTGTGATTGATGCCAAACTCAATCGTCTTAACATTGATATTGCTGGCCTGCAGGAGACTCGCCTCGCTGAGGAAGGGTCACTCAGGGAAAACAATTACACCTTTTTTTTTTTGGAAGGGTAGAGAGCAGGCAGAGAAAAGACAACACGGTGTGGACTTTGCAATGAAGCATTCGCTACTAGGAGATAATGAAAGACCTATTATCCGTGCGCTTGGAAACCTCTTGTGGTTTTGTCACCATTACCACTGCATTTGCACCGACTCTCACTTCCCCTGATGATATGAAGGATTCGTTCTTTGAGGAGTTAGGCTCTGTGATCAAGGCAGTTCCAAAATCCAACTACATTTATATGCTCGGTGACTTCAATTCTCGTGTGGGCAAGGACTCGAGTTCATGGCCAGTGTGCCTTGGAAAATACAACATCGGTCGCATGAATGAAAATGGGCAAAGGCTACTGGAGCATTGCACCAGAAATGACCTATGTATTACAAACTCCTTTTTAAAACAAAACAACTGCATAAGGTCACATGGAAACATCCAAGATCCGGCCATTGGCATCAGCTGGACGTCATAATCACACGGAGACAACATCTGAACCAAACATCATTAGCTCGAAGTTATCACAGTGCTGAATGTGATACGAATTATTCTTTGGTTGTTGCAAAGTTTAGACTGAGACCAAATAGAATCTACACATCTAAACACAAATCTAGCCCCAGGATTAATATTATTAACACCCACGATCCTGATAAGTGCTTTGAGTTCCTACAGCAACTTGAAGACGCTTTCATTGATACACCAGAAAATTGTACAGCAAGTGAAAAGTGGGGTAAACTTAAGGAAACTCTTTATAAAACAGCGGTGGGGGATTACGGCACAGTGGGTCATAAGATGCAGGACTGGTATGCGGCAAACAGCCAGACACTGCAGCCCTTGATTGATAAAAAGAAGATAGCTCTCTTAAGAAACAACGAAAGAACATCGCATAACACCCTCAGTGAGCTGAAGCAAGCTTGGAAGGATGTGCAAAAGGCTGCCAGGCAGTGTGCAAATGACTATTGGATCAAGTTATGTGAGTCCATTCAAAATACAAGTGATAAGGGAAACATCAGAAGCAAGTATGAAGGTATAAAGAAAGTCCGCGGTTCAATGACCAAAAGAAGTACACCATTGAAAACCATGGCTGGAGAAATCATCACTGATAAGAAACAGCAGATGGATAGATGGGTCGAGCACTATTTAGAGCTTTACTCAAGTGAGACCAAACTAGCGGATGATGCCCTCAACGCCATAGAGGCCCTACCAACTCTTGACCACCTGGACACACTTCCCACTATAATAGAAGTTAAGTGTGCTATAAATGAACTTGCATCTGGCAAGGTTCCAGGTAAGGATGGGATTCCAATAGAGGTTATCAGGAGTGGGCAAGACACACTCACTCTACAGATCCACCAGCTAATAGAGCTATGCTGTCGAGAAGGACAAGTCCCGCAGGATTTCAAAGATTCAAACATCATAACGCTGTACAAGAACAAGGGCGATCGAAGCGACTGCAACAGCTATAGGGTATCTCACTTCTGTGTATTGTTGGAAAGTATTTGCCAGAATTGTTCTGCGCAGACTTCAAGTCCTAGGAGATGAAGTCTACCCCGAATCACACTGTGGCTTTCGACGGAACCGGTCTACCATTGATATGATATTCTCATTGCGACAAATGCAAGAAAAATGCCGTGAACAGAATCAACCACTGTTTATTGCCTTCATCGACCTCACAAAGGCATTTGATTTGGTCAGTCGTGAGGGTCTGTTCAAGGCACTAAAGAAGATTGGCTGCCCACCAACTCTTCTGTCCATTGTGGAATCGTTCCACACAGGCATGAAGGGTATAATCAAGTTTGATGGTGCAACTTCAGAAGAGTTTGAAATCAAGAGTGGAGTTAAGCAAGGTTGTGTACTAGCTCCCACCCTCTTTGGAATATACTTTTCACTTCTACTGAAATATGCCTTTCGTGATCAGGATGGTGGTATATACATTCACTCACGCTCAGATGGCGGCCTCTACAATGCTCAGAGATTGAAGGCCAAGACCAAAATTAGGAGGGTACTGATCAGAGAGTTGCTTTTTGCAGATGATGCTGCAGTTACGACCCACTCTGAGGAAGAATTACAACGTCTACTATCTGCATTCTCCAATGCTTGTTCTGAATTTGGTTTAACAATTAGCAAAAAGAAGACACAGATTATGTCACAAGGTGCACATGGGGTGCCATCAATCTTTATTGACGACGCCGAACTAGAGATAGTAGACCATTTTACATATCTAGGATCAGAGGTAAATAGCAAATTATCCCTAGATCAGGAAATCAACATCAGGATTGGTAAGGCAGCAACAACAATGAACAGGTTAAGAAAAAGAGTCTGGGAGAACAGGAAGCTTACTGCCAAAACAAAAGTCCTTGTCTATCAAGCCTGTGTCCTTAGTACTCTTCTTATGGCAGTGAAGCCTCGACAACTTACTCACACCTAGAGAAACGTTTAAACAGCTTTCATATGCCTTGTCTGCGAAGAATACTTGGTATTAAGTGGCAAGACAAAATCACAAATATTGAAGTATTGGAAAGATCAGGTTGTGTGACGGTTTATTCCATGCTCAGTCTTCG
>JACEFZ010023425.1:25000-46903 GCA_014155875.1 Cepaea nemoralis
CACATGTAGTGGAAGCAGAAGAACAAATCAGTATGTAGAAGAGAAATGGTAGCAGACGCATAACATGAAGGTAATACAAGCAAAGATTATAGGCAGAGAAACTAATGTTGAAATATCGAACGGTACTAATCAGAATGGCAAACTACTGAGCGTAATCTTGCCAAGAAATCAACATACAGCTGAAAGATGCTGGTATTGACAGCGATGTCCTGTAAAGGATATGCAAAAACAAAACAAAAAAACTAATCAGAAGCTTTCAGACCAGCCATAAAACGTGAAGCTAAATCTTTACAATCTTACTGAGAAGAAGACTAGTAACATTGATGTTAGATTCTAACAAAGAACGTATTCAATGTTGTTAAAGTGAGTGAAGGATGCTTTCCGCCGCCTAGAAACCTTTCGGGTATATGGTATTATATTTGTATAGACTATTCTGCACTCAGCCGCCTTTGCTGAGTGCAGAAAAAAAATATTTATTTTTCTTTTAACAATATAGTTTTAACAATATAGTTATGGGAGCCTAGGCTTACCTAAAGTAATGGTGTAATTGAAGTGAAAGTGTTCTTCATCTGCTGCTGACCTTTCAACTCCAAATAAAACATACACACTTAGCACTTAGCTAACCCATTTGTAGACTTTTTCATGATTGGGTAGTTTTCTAGAGATTAAGGTAGCCAGTCTCACTTCTGACGCGGGACATCTTGCTTATGACCGAGTTTTTCGGATGTTTGTTAAGGGACCGAAGGAGATGCTACTGAATGAATGAATGAGTCTCACGGCAACCCTGATTAATCACCTCTTACGTCATGCATGGTAGGTTGTACTGTTTCTGTTGTTTGTTTCCCTTATAGGTCTGGGTAACACAGGCGCGAGTGAATATATATCAATAAGAAAACTGTTATTGTTGTGGTTATAGAGTTAGTAATCAAGGAGGTTTTGTTGTTGCCTTAGTTATCGTGAGTAGCAGTTGTAGCAGAAGTTGTAGTAGAAGTAATAGTAATAACTAGTAGGGGTATCCGCTATCAAATTAGAAGGAAAGTGCCTCCTTCACTCCGCTCCCCTACGGGACACCCTTGGGCAAGGTGGAGTACTCGTTTAGCCTCCCAGTCAGGGTTACGTGAAGCAATGGGTGCAGGTGGTGGATTAGGTTGAAGATGAGCCGACAGACAGTTGTACATTATGGTTTCCAGCTCACGACGGTAGACAGAGGATATCTTTTTTGGGGAGACAATGGCTAGGGTCATTGACCAGTGTGGTTCCAAGTGTTGCTGTTAAGTAGCCGGGGGCGGAGTTGAGGTGAGCCCCCCAACCTTGCATAAATACCCCAATAGCTCGTGCATTCATCACCTAAGCAGCAAAAGTCCAACTCCTGGCCTTCTCGTGGCGGAGCAGTTTTAACTATTAGAAGGGGCGGCGGCGAGTCACTGGCGCGGAGAAATAATCAGAACGCTCTAGATGTGTATGCACGTACATGCATGCGCAGACACGTGTGTGCGTGCCTACACACCTAAACTCGAGTAAGACCACAGTCTGCTCTAGCAAAGGAAATGTGCTGAAAACGGAGGCAACCAGCCAGGAATCGCACAACAGAAATCAGGATGCCACGCAATCACGCGTAATGAAATATGTCGACTACTGCTAAATTTTATGGTGCTCGCCCTGCTTTGGACCCCCAGGCAAGTGCAGTGCCGGGCCCTAAGCCTCGAAAGGGTCCAACCACAACTACTGCAGGTCCTTCTCAGATGTCCTGTGGAGCCAGGAGACCTGAGAATAGAGCGTCTGGCCATACCAAACAAAGACTAAAAATAATGCACTGGAATGCTGAGGGAGTCAGCAACAACACAAAAATAGAACTAGAAAACATCTTGGGCCAAGAGAAAGCAAGCGTATGTTGCTTGCAAGAGACTCACCTCAACAAAACATATAGCCTTCAAAATCAGAGGCTATCAGTGTTACCGATCTGGCCGAAAGGACAGGCGAAAGGGTGGGATACTGACCCTTGTAGAAAATAACATCACTGCTTCTCAAATTGAAGTTTATATGGAAGGGGCTGAGTATCAGACACTTAAACTTAAGACAGACAATACAGACTTTCATCTGATCTATTACTACTGTCCAAGTGACCTCCCACAGGCACTGGAAACAATACCATTACAAGAAAAAACGATTGTGTGTGGCGATTTCAACAGCCACTCGCAGAGCTGGGGCTATGATCATATGGACCAGAGAGGAGAGAGACTGGAAGACTGGCAGGATGAAAGTAGATTCATCTTGATTAACAAGCCGTCCGTCCCACATACTTTCTACTCGAGATCATGGCACACTACAACTGCACCTGACCTGGCTTTTAATTTACCAGAGCTGGAGTGGAACATTACACGAATTGTTGGGAAACAACTTGATGGCAGTGACCATCGGTCAGTCTTTCTAACTGTAGAAAATGAGCTTGTAAGTGAAAGCAGCACACTCTCGAGGTGGAACTACAAGAAAGCAGAATGGGCAATGTACAAGCACCGCAGCAGCATACTGGTTAGAAACCTGGACACTGAGAAAGTCATAAATAAAGTAGTTGAAGAGTTTGGGAAATGCATACTACAGGCAGCACGAGAAACAGTACCAAGAGGAGCCCGTAAACAATATAAACCCTTCTGTAGTAGTGAACTGGAACAGTTGCATACTGATGTAGAAGTGTGTAGAAAGCAAGAAGAGGCCAAACCCAGCCAAGAGCACCACAATAAATAACAGCACGCAAAAGCCAAATTTCAAAGGGCCAAGCTGCAGGCTAGACGGAAAAGCTATCAGGAGAAAACAAGAGTCTCTGAACTTTGAAAGAGACACAAGGAAATTGTGGAAGCTAATAAAACATTCGGTTCGTTCCGGTTCTAGGTCAAGATGGCGAGACGTGTTTCTTTCTAGCTCGGCTTAAATGGGTTGATCGGCGGTCCGACAAACCACCATCGTAAAACTTCCCGTTGTTTCAGAACCAGATTTCTGGCTCTAAATGTTATGTTGCTTCGCTGAAATTTGTTGAATTCCAAGGATATTTCATATTCTGATATTGGCTATTGGAACGTTAAAATCCAACCCATGTGTGTAGTGAAGTGTGTGTTGTGTTATGAACGGTCGGTTACAACCGGACCGGGACATTCTCGACGTGTTTCCTTCTATCGACGATCCGACTAATCATTTTCCGTTGCTTCAAGATCAGTATATGTTATAATGTGCCGCTCAAATATGTTAAACTCCAAGGATACTTTCAAGATTGGTTATTGGAATGTCAGAACTATGTACCAGACGGGGAAAACGACCCGGGTGTGTAATGTTATGAATGAATACAACCTAGAAATTCTTGGGGTTAGCGAGTGCAGATGGACTGACTCAGGTAAGACATTTCTCAACTGTGAACAAAGACACATAATTTATTCAGGAAGAACCGACAACCATCATTCGAACGGAGTCGCTATCATCATGTCAAAAAATGTAGAAAGATCACTGATCAGCTGGGAACCAGTAAATGATAGAATCATAACAGCGCGTTACCAAACGAAATATTTCAAGCTAACAATCATCCAGTGCTACGCACCTACCAACGACGATACAGACACCAACAAAGATAATTTCTATGAACAACTAATTGGTACCATCAACTCATCTCCCAAGCACGACATTGTTGTTGTAATGGGTGATTTCAATGCCAAGATAGGGTCTGACAATAAGGGTGTTGAAAGATATATGGGAATTCACGGCTTAGGGGATATGAACCAAAACGGAGAGAGACTACTAGAATTCTGTGAAATAGCAAATCTGATAGTAGCAAACTCTTTATTTCCGCACAAAGATATACACAAAGTCACGTGGAACTCGCCTGATAACATCACAAAAAATCAGATAGACCATTTTTGCATTAATGCCAAATTCCGTTCATCAGTACAAGACGTCAGAGCCTACAGAGGTGCAGATGCTGGCAGTGATCACAATCTCTGCATTGCCAAACTAAAAATAAAGCTCAAGACTCTGCACAGATCACCCAGAATTAAGAAAATAAACTCACAGTCCCTACTGACTAAAGAACACCAACTCGCATTCAATTCAGAGGTACAAAGCATCTATGCTAACAAAGAAAGTGTATCGAGCAATGTGAATATTAAAAACAACATTGAAGAAAATTGGAATTTCCTAAAAAATACCTTGCTAAATGCTGCAACAAACACAGTCGGCTACGTACAAAGACAGAAGAAGAAGTGGCTAAGCGATAACACTTGGACAAAGATACAAGAAAAAAAACAAGCAAAACTAACACTTCTTTCTGCAAAAGACACATCTACATATGATACCCATAAGCAAAAATACTCTATGTTGGATAAAGAGGTGAAATCAAGCGCACGAAAAGACAAACAGAATTTTATTCACAGCCTGGCCTCCGAAGCTGAAGCAGCTGCCAGAACTGGAAACAACAGAGCCGTATTCCATATCATGAAGCAACTATGCAATCACTCACCTACACCAAATATACCCATCAAAGACAAACAAGGCAATCAATTGTTATCCGATGACCTTCAAAAGCAACGATGGGCAGAACATTTCAAAGAAATATTAAATAGACCGCAGCCTGACACTGTTCCGAATCTGGATGGAGAAATTACTATGCCCCCACTAGATGCCTCCTGCGAGTCATTCACCATGGAAGAGATTAAAGCAGCCATAAAAAAATTGAAGAACAACAAAGCTGTTGGTGAAGATGAAATCTCAGGAGAAATGCTCAAAGCAGCAGATGAGAACACCTGAAAACGTTTGTTACAGCTGATCAACGAAATCTGGCAAAGCGAATCCCCACCACAACAGTGGAAAGATGGTGTAATTTTCAAACTGAATAAAAAGGGCGATATGTCTGATTGTAATAATTGGCGTGGTATCACTCTATTGTCAGTACCAGGAAAACTTTTTTGTAGCATACTACTTGAGAGATTGAAAAAGGCGATAGATGAAAGGCTCAGAGAAGAACAAGCAGGCTTCAGACCAAAACGGTCATGCATAGACCACATTTTCACCCTCAGAATAATCATTGAAGACTCCGTAGAATTCCAGTCGAAATTAATCACCAACTTTGTCGACTTTCAAAAAGCCTTCGACACTATCCACCGTCCTTCACTTTGGAATCTACTTAACATCTATGGTTTTCCTACCAAATATACCAACGTCATAAAATCTTTCTACAAAGAAACACGTTGCTGCGTAAGAACAGAAACAGGCAACTCTGACTGGTTCTCAGTCGAAACAGGAGTGAAACAGGGTTGTGTCTTATCACCGATGCTTTTTGGAATAGCTATCGATTGGGTCATGCGCAAATGCACAAACAACACAAATATGGGTATCCATTGGGTTGACAAAATTCTAGAAGACCTGGACTTTGCCGACGACATAGTGCTTTTGAGTTCAACACACCCGGATGCCCAAGAGAAAATAAACCACCTCCAAAATGTTTCAGGCAAATTGGTCTCCAAATTAACACCACAAAAACAAAGACTATTGATCTTACCAACAGTTCAGATGACACCAAATTGAACAGCTACGTTCTTGAAAAAGTCAACAGCTTTACATACCTAGGAAGCAAAATGACATCTACAGGGGACTCAACACCAGAAATATCATCTAGAATCGCACTGGCATCTAGTGCCTTCAATAAACTGTCAAACATCTGGAAGTCAAAGACACTCAGCAAACACACAAAACTTAAAATCTTCAACTCTTGTGTGATTCCAGTGTTAACGTATGGATGTGAAAGTTGGAAATCAACGGTAGCTTTAGATAAAAAATTAGACAATTTTGAGAACAAATGTCTTAGAAGACTTCTAAACATCCACTGGACAGACTTCAGAACCAATTCGCAAATAAGACAAGAGACTAAGCAAGATACAGTATCCAATTTCATAAGAAGACGCCGTTGGAACTACATCGGCCATGTACTCAGAATGGACAAGTCAAGACTCCCCTACCAAGCCCTCATATGGTCACCAGTAGGGAAAAGAAAACGGGGAAGACCAAGAGAGACCCTGCGTAGAACCATCATTAGAGAAGGCTCATTCAATGGCCAAGTAAATATCCAAGATCTACAACAGGTAGCAGCGAACCGCCAAGCATGGAGAGACAGGACTTCTGCCCTATGCGCCGCCTTAGGCTCAAGAGGAAAGACTAACTAACTAAATAAAACATCTTAACGTTGAGGGCGCAGGGAGAAACTCAAAAATTGCAATTCATAAAGACGGAAATATCTTAACAGGAAAGCAAGCAGCTGACCATTTTGCGGACTCATTCGCACAAGATAACAATATCGACATTAGTCAGAGAAACGACAAGAGATTCGAGAGAAATGGCAACATACAGGACATAATGAAACAGTACATGAGGTTCTGAACGCACCTATCATAGTCTGGGGCTAGCCATACCAAACCTGAAAATGAGAAAGTCACCAGGAGCTGATGGTATCTCCAATGAAATGATCAGGAACCTAGGAACAGAGGCCAAAGCAAGGCTGTTGCAGATCTTCAATAACAGCTGGACCTTAGAAAGTGTTCCACAAGCCTGGAGAGAAGCAATCATGATACCCCTTCTAAAATCAGGGAAAGATGGTTCCATTGCATCCAGTTACAGACCAATTAGCCTCACCAGCTGTCTCTGCAAAACAACGGAGCGCATCATCAATCACAGACTGCAGTGGTACATTGAAAGTGAAAACATCCTTGTGCCACAGCAAGCTGGCTTTAGGCAGTGCTACTCTACGGAAGATCAGACAACCTACCTCTCTCAAGAAATTGAGGATGCATTCCAAGAGAAGAAGCTGGTGCTTGCTGCATGGATATATCTAAAGAAAGCCTTTGACAAAGTCTGGAAAGAAGGTCTGATGAACAAACTGAGAAACTGTAAAGTCAATGGAAGAATGTACAAATGGGTGAAAGCATACTTGCACAACAGAAGAGCCCGAGTCCAGATATACTGACTCAAGAGGACGAAAGTACTATTGCTCCACGGTGTTCCCCAGGGCGGAGTTTTGTCCCCACACTTTTTTAAATCTTCATCAATGATCTTGTTGCTAATCTACCGCATGGAATTAAAGCGGCAATGTACGCTGATGATCTGGTTCTATGAAGCACAAATGAACATGCATCAGTGCCACCGGATCGCTACAAAGAGCTGTAGATGCATTTGTTTCATAGGCAAATAGATGGTGTGTAAGCATAACCACTGACAAGTGCAGCACCACTCTATTTACCCTCTCTCCAAAACAAAAGGCAGGGATCATCAAGATAAATGGAATACCCCTTAGAGAAGGTAAACATGACCCAATCTATAGCTATTCCAAAGAGCATTGACGATCAGACAAAACCCTGTTTCACTCCTGTTTCCACTGAGAACCAGTCAGTGTTGCCTGATTCTGTTCTTACGCAGCAACGTAATACTCTTCTGCAACACGTTTATTCAAAGGCTAGCATGCATTTGTCATCAGATTTGTTAAACGTCCGTTTTTGACAGCCGTGTGTTGCCACCAGAGAAATGCATGCTGGTAGTACTGTGACTTTTGTTGTTCTGTTTGTTTCGATCCATACACTTTTTAATGGCTTTACTTTTTGCCGAACAATGTTTATTCTTCTTTTACATTCTGTCATGACATTTTCGTCACGTGTCATGGGTGAGCCTAGATATTCAAAACTGCTAACATCTTGTCATTTTACTCTATTTATAAATATGTCTGTTAACATATTTTGCATCGGTGTTATTATCTTTGTTGCATTGGGATACACATTTTGACTTTCTCTTTGCTCTTGTGTTGTCTTATAAGTATCTCAAATCGAATTTGTCATGTTAATACTACAATTGTGCCGGCAACTTATTAAAATTCATACCGACTTCATATCGAATGTTTGCCTTTCCGATAACAATGGGAAAATATTATTCCTTGCCAATACTTTCTCGAACATTCCTCGTGATGTTTTCAGTAGACACGTAAACAAACAAATAAGGAAAGAAAATGCAAACATGTCTGTTTTAAGGATCTGAAACATTTGGTAGATGCGATTGTTAGACACAGTGAACAGCTTGGGTTAGAATTAAATTGTAAGAAGACACAGATAATGGTCGTAACTGTTGTTGTTTGTCCATCAAGAGTGACGATGACCATTCATTTCATCCAATGGGGTTGAAAGTATGGAGCCGTGAGTTCTAAGATGGCTGGTAAGTCCTATTTTGGCTCGGAATGTTCTTTGACAATTTGGGCAGAGAATGTCTGACGTTCCGGGAGGCGATCTCATGCAGTGGTTTTTCTGTCCAGCCTTTTTTTTCACAGCTGTTGCAGTCCTGTTTGCTTCACAAGTGATTGTACCCTTGCTTAATGATGTACGCCGCGAATTTCGGTCTTTGGCAGCAGTCTTCCAAGTGTGGTGATGAATTCCAAAAACTTTCAGTGACATTTTCAGTGTCTTTAAAGTGTTTCCTCTGACCGCCTTGGGAGCGTTTACCACAACATTGCTCACCGTAAAAGATTCGTTTAGGGAGCCTGTGATCTGGCATGCGAGTCAAGTGACCAGCCCAGCGAACCTAATTCTTCATCATTATAGTGTGGATAGTGGGCATGGACGCTCTATCTGGGACTTCGGTGTCTGGAATCTTGTCTTGCCATTTATTCTTCAGTAGCTTCCTTAGGCAGACTGTGTGGAAGTGGTTTAATTTCCTAGCGTGTCAAAGCCAGCCAGTTTATCAGCTCGTTCATTTCCCTCGACTCCCGCATGTCCCGGGACGAAGATAAAGGTGACTTTACGGACAACAGACTTCCGCAGCGACTCAGTCCACTGTCTGCGTACAGCTCCAGCTTCGACCTTCTGAATCATGCTCATTGAGTCACTTAGTACACACACGTTGATATAATGCTGTGATTCCAGCCATATGAAAGCCTGTGTAACTGCCATCACCTCCATCGTCATGCTGCTCGTGGTCATAAAGTGGGCACCACTGGATTCTTGAACGGTTCGGCCCGCTGAACGGGCTGTAAATGCCCACGCACTTCTCTGCTGCTTTACAACAGATCCATCTGTATAGATGAGCACTTCGGGGCTGTCTGAGTGTTCATAAATGAGCGCGTTGACCTCTGCATTGACAGCGGCGGGGTTCTGCTCTCTGCACCGTCCGTCGATTGTGATAATGCAGGAGAAAGTGCACTTAAAAGCTGGAGGCACCGGCACCCATTCCTTGCCGGGGTTGATACTGGTAAGACAGCAGACCTGTCTGACGACATCTTCCGCCAGATCCATCCATGATTTGCCCCTCTTTAGCCTGTCACCCTTTTCTCTGAATATAGCGTCATGCAGAGGGTGCTGCTCATCTGCACTTATTTTTAAGTATGCACGAGTTCTCCAGATCTTGATCCTGTGTTCCATTGTCGGGAAGTCAAGGAGGTATCTCATTGCTACACAGCTGGTGTCTCTCGTGCAGCCCAAAATGATGCGCATGGCTTCGTTTTGTACCTTTTCAAGTCTTCCAATCTGTATAGGACTGACAGTGAGGATGGCCAGGGCATACTCGATGCGTGAAAGCACCAGTCCTTGGAACAGAAGTATTAGCAGTCTTTGCTCGATATTGGCCATGACTCTCATTACTGACAAACCTTTTCGAGCTTTCGTTATGACATAATCGACATGATCTCTGAAGAACAGGCTACGATCAAGCCTCACGCCAAGATATGTCATTGACTGGGTTCTACTCAAAATTCCCCCATCCATTCTTTCTGCCGGCAGGTCTGTGTTCACAATATGCTTGTTTAGGGAGAACCGTGTAACCGATGCCTTTGCAGGGTTGACAAGGGCTCCGGCATCAGCACACCATGAGGAAATTCGATCTAGTTCGCCCTGCACATCATTGGCAACCGCCTGTCTATCTCGACCCTGTCGATACACGAGAATGTCGTCAGCAAATTACAGAGTCCTACCCCTGCCGTCCAACTGTTGTTCAGTGATCGGCACCGTATATGCATTGAATAGTACTGGTGACAGTGATGAACCCTGCGGCAATCCTGGACGTATCGTTATCGGTTCAGAAGACCAACCCACACATCCCCAACCCACACACATCTCCCCACCCACTCAATATCCTCCACCCGTCCCATTAACCACCAACAATCACCCACCCATATATCCTCGTCCACCCACACACATCCAACTACCCAGCCAAACACACAACCCTCAACCACACATCCCCCACGCACACACACATCTCCCCGCCATCTCACATATCCCGCACCTACCCAATCACAAATTCCGCACCCACCCACATAATCTCCCATCTCCCCCAGCCCACTCACAGATCCCGAGCCCACCCATACAAACATCCCTCACCATCTCCTAACCTACACACACTCACCCACCCACATATCCTCTACCCATCCACACATCCTCCACCCACTCATCCCGCAACCAAACATCCCTTAACCACACATCCCTTACCCATATACAATCACCCACCCACACATCCTCTACCCACCCACCCATCCCCCAGCCACACATCCCTTAACCACACACCCCTACCCATATACACACACATCCCCACCCACACACACATCTCCCCACTCCATACACACATCCCTCACACACATCCCCACCCACCAACACATCCCCCATTCACAAACACACACCTCCCATCCACGCACACCCAACCCACACACACACATCCCCCACCCATACACTCATCCCCTCACACATCCCTCCACACACGTACTTATCCCCCAACCACTAACACCCACACATCCCTCACCCACTCATCAACACATACATCTCCCATCTACCCACCCACACTCACACACCCCAACCACCCCTCCAAACACACATCCCCCACCCTCACACACATCAACACCCACCCGCACACCCACACCCAACCACACCCCACCCACCCATACACACATCCTTTATCCACACCCATCTTCCCTCCCACACAACACCACACCCACACACATCCCCAAGACACATCCCTCACCCACACACACACACACATCTCCACACATCTCCTACCCACCCACACATCCCCCATCTACAATCACCCTCACCACCCACACATACATCCTCCATCCAGCCACACACACCCCACCCACCCAGACACATCCCCCTCCCACACACACATCCCCACATCCATCACCCACACCCATCACACACCCATCCCCCAACCCACACACATCCCCCACACCCCACACACACATTCACCCACACATTCCTCACCCACACACACCCACCCATACACACACTCCCCACCCATCCACTCAAACATCCCATACCCACACACATCCCTCAGCCACACACAAATCCACACACTCACAACCACCCCACCTGCACACATCTCCCCCCACCACACATCCCCACACCCACATCTTCCCACCCACATATATATCCCCCATCCATCCCATAACCCATCAACAATCATCCACCCACATATCCTCCTTCACCCACTCACCCAAAACCGCCTAGCCAAACACAAATCCCCCACCCACACAACATCTTCCTGCCAACCCATACATCCCGCACTTACCAACACACAAACCCCGCACCCACACACACAAACCCCGCACCCACACACACAAACCCCGCACCCACCCACACATCCTGAGCCCACCCACATACTCCATGAATCCACCCACACACACATCCCCCACCATCCCCCAATCTACTATTATGAACACACACACACACTCCCTTACTCACTCACACTCACTAACTCTCTCAGTCACTCTACAGTAGTGTGCATGCGATTATAGTATACATGATAAAATCAAGTGTCATACAAAATGATACCTTGTAATATGAAAGACGAGAATACATAAAAAATATGGAATAGCATGTTACATGACATGCGTGTGCTCATCTCTCTCTCTCTCTCTCTCTCTCTCTCTCTCTCTCTCTCTCTCTCTCTCTCTCTCTCTCTCTCTCTCTCTCTCTCTCTCTCTCTCTCCATACACACACTCTCACACAAATTCACTTTCTCTCACTCACACTCACTAACTCTCTCACTCACTCTACAGTAATTTGCATGTGTTCATTTTATGCATGCTGAAATGAGCTGGCATTAAAAATGAAAATATGAAAATGAGAATACACAAAAAATATGGACTAGCATGTTAGATGACATGCATGCGCTCAACTCTCTCTCTCTCTCTCTCTCTCTCTCTCTCTCTCTCTCTCTCTCTCTCTCTCTCTTCTCTCTCTCTCTCTCTTTCTCTCTCTCTCTTTCTCTCTTCTCTCTCACACACGCGTACCCACACACACACACAAAATACACACGCAAATACACACATACACCCACACACATACACACATCTACACAATCCACACCCGCATACACATACTTACGCACACGTACTCACATAACAGACGAATACACACTCCCTCGCATACACTGCACACATACTTACACACACAAACATATACACATACATACACGAGCACACACACACATACATACACACATATACACACGCACATACATATAAACACATATAAACACACATGTACGCACACCGTAACACACGTACAGACATACACACACACAAGCACACATATACACATGTACACACACATAGACACCCATACACATATACAGACATGCACACACACATACATCCACACATATAAACACACACACATAGACACACATACATACGCCTATCCATCCACACACATACACGCTGCCTCACATAATCACTAAAACTAATATGAATAAACTCCCACACTTTTCACACGTACATACTGTCGACTATCGTGAGCATCCTCACTAGAAAATTCAAAATTATGAAAAATGGAAAATATGTAAAATGGTGATGAAAATATGGTATACATTGTGTAACGTAAAAATAAAATAGTGGTCCAATCCAGTAAGATTCCTGCAATTGAAATAAACATAATGAGATAAACATGATGAGATAAGAAGTGCATGTTAAATTCTATTAGCAGTAAAAATGCTAATATGAAACCCATAAGCAAAATTACTCCATGTTGGATAAAAAGGTGAAATCAAGCGCACGAAAAGATAAACAGACTTTAATACACAGCTTAGCCGCCGACGCCGAATCGGCTGCCAAAACTGGAAACAACAAAACCGTATTCCACATCATGAAACAACTATTCAGTCACTCACCTACACCAAACAAACCCATCAAAGACAAACAATGTAAACTACTGTTATCCGATGACCACCAAAAGCAACGATGGGCAGAGCATTTCAAAGAAATATTAAATAGACCGCAGCCTGACAGTGTTCCCAACCTGGATGGAGAAATCACCATACCACCACTAGTTGCCTCCTGTGAGTCATTCACCATGGAAGAGATTAAAGCAGCCATTAAAAAAATTGAAGAACAACAAAGCTGTTGGTGAAGACGACATCTCAGGTGAAATGCTCAAAGCAGCAGATGAGAATACCTTACAACGTTTGTTACAGCTGATCAATGAAATCTGGCAAAACGAATCCCCACCACAACAGTGGAAGGATGGTGTAATTTTTAAACTGCCAAAAAAGGTGATATGTCTGATTGTAATAACTGGCGTGGTATCACCCTACTGTCAGTACCAGGAAAACTTTTTTGTAGCATGTTACTTGAGAGATTGAAAAAGTCTATAGATGAAAGGCTCAGAGAAGAACAAGCTGGCTTCAGACCAAAACGGTCATGTATAGACCACATTTTCACTCTTAGAATAATCATTGAAGACTGTAGAATTCCAGTCGAAATTAATCACCAACTTTGTCGACTTTCAAAAAGCCTTCGACAGTATCCACCGTCCTTCACTTTGGAATCTACTTAACATCTATGGTTTTCCTACCAAATATACCAACATCATAAAATCTTTCTATAAGGAGACACGTTGCTGCGTGAGAACAGAATCAGGCAACTCTGACTGGTTCTCAGTGGAAACGGGAGTGAAACAGGGTTGTGTCTTGTCACCGATGCTCTTTGGAATAGCTATCGATTGGGTCATGCGCAAATGCACAAACAACACAAATAGGGGTATCCATTGGGTTGACAAAATTCTAGAAGACCTGGACTTTGCCGACGACATAGTGCTTTTGAGTTCAACACACCCAGATGCCCAAGAGAAAATAAACCATCTCCAAAATGTTTCAGGACAAATTGGTCTCCAAATTAACACCACAAAAACAAAAACTATTGATCTTACCAACAGTTCAGACGACACCAAATTAAGCAACCATGTTCTTGAAAAAGTCAACAGCTTCACATACCTAGGAAGCAAAATGACATCTACAGGGAACTCAACACCAGAAATATTATCTAGAATCTCATTGGCCTTCAATAAACTGTTAAACATCTGGAAGTCAAAGTCACTCAGCCAACATACGAAACTTAAAATCTTCAATTCTTGTGTGATTCCAGTGCTAACGTATCGATGTGAGAGTTGGAAACCAACGGCAGCTTTAGATAATAAAATTAGACAATTTTGAGAACACATGTCTTAGAAGAATTCTAAACATCCAGTGGACAGATTTCAAAACCAATGCGCAAATAAGACAAGAGACTAAGGAAGATATTGTATCCAATTCCCGGGAAGGTTAACCCGGTCAACAAATGCCCGCAGAAGTCGGATGTGTCGGCCTAACGGCGCAAGAACGCAGCTCTGCTGTAAACAGGCACAACGCAGTCACATCCGGAGAAAAAACATCCGGATGAACGCAGAAGAGGAAGAAGAAGTATCCAATTCTATAAGAAAACGCCGTTGGAACTACATCGGCCATGTACTCAGAATGGACAAGACAAGACTCACCTACCAAGCTCTCATATGGCCACCAGTAGGGAAAAGAAAACGGGGAAGACCAAGAGAGACCCTGCGTAGAACCATCATCAGAGAAGGCTCATTCAACGACCAAGTTAACATCCAAGATCTACAACAGGTAGCGAACCGCCAGACATGTAGAGCCATGACTTCTGCCCTATGCGCCGACATAGGCTCAAGAGGAAAGACTAACTAACTAACTAACCACATGGGGAGCCAGTGGGGAAATATTTAGCGAAGTTTATCGTCAGAGCATTCGACCACACCTGCAATACGGGTCAACTACGTGGTGTTCAGTATCAAAAACCACACGACAAGAGCTGGACAAGAAGCAAACTCAAGCACTTAGAATCATCACAGGAAGGATGAGATCAACCCCTATAGTGGAGATGGAGAAGATGGGGAGGACACAAGCACTGAGAGAGCGCAGAGATATGAAAACGCTAATACAAGCAGAAATATTCCTCAGCTTGCCAGAACACCCTATGAAGAACAGATTTGAAAACTCAGCTATGGGGCGGTTGAAAAGAAGCAGTTTTATCCACCAGACCAAACGACTCTACAGAGAAACCACCGACCTGCCTACAGTTGGTATCCCCCTGAAAATTATTCCAGAGCGAACTCCGTGGAAAGATGAACATAGACTATCACTACAAATCCAGACAAATGTGAGAGGAATATTTGACAAAGAAGAATAGAACAGTTTACAGCGCAGAACAGCCACTCTCAGCTTCCTTGATGAAGAATACCCACAGGACCTCTGGATCCGAGTCTACACAGATAGGTCAGCACAAAATGCTGTCCGAAATGGAGGAGCGGGAGTGTACATAGAATACCCAAATAATACTAGGAACACGGCCAGAGGATCAACAGGAAAGTACTGCCATAACTATGATGCTGAAATCGAGGCAATCAAGATAGCAACAGAGAAATTACTAAATACCAGCAATGGTACACAACCTGTGGTGCTATTGACAGATGCAAAATCAGTACTCGAGGCGCCCCTGTCTGGGAAATTGCCAGTACTTCTTCTTCTTCGTTCACCCGGAGTGTTTATTTTTCAGATGTCTCGTTAAGCACCCTTAAGCCAAAACCCTTAGGCCAACACATCCGACTTTAGCGTGCGTTTTTTAACCAGGTTAGCATTCCTAAGATTGCTTGTACTAAGGACACTACTTTCTGAACTTAGCAGTCAGCATAAGGTCACCATATAATGGATACCATCCCACTGTGGAGTACCCGGAAACGACAGAGCTGATCGATTGGCTAAGGAGTAGCAAACGAAAAGCAGCCTGGTATGCCCGATGCATAACACCAAAAGAAAAATATGATCATGTCAGTCAGAAAGCCAACAAAACCTGCTCAAGACGACTACCATGTTATGGACAGACCAGAACAAGTCATTATTCTGCGCCTCAGAAAAGGACACAATATATTACGCAACCACATGTATTCAAATTTCACGACTGGTGAATACGCCACGTGCACTTGTGGATTGGCGTTGCAGACAGCAGAGTACGTACTCCAAGACTGCCCAAAATATAACATATCTTGGCAAACCTTCAGGCCCAGAGAGGCGACAGTGGAAGATAAACTCTATGGACCGCTGAGTGAACTAAAAAAGACAGTTAAATTGATACAAGAGACAACATTGCAGTTATAGACATATTTCAAGTGAACGAAAGAAGAAGAAGAATTTTAACATAGAAGTAAAGAACAAATTTGATATATTGTCTGATCTAGAGATCATATTTCAAGATGTGGATGATCAATGGGAAATGTTGAAGAATTCAATCAGTTTGGCTGCAGAAACAAACTATTTCAAAATTAAAGAAAGTAGGTCGTAAGACATGGATGACTGAAGAAATTTTACACCTAATGGAAACAAGAAGACAGAAGAAAAATAATCCTGCTAATTATGAAGAAATTCACTGAAAAGTCAGAACGCCATGAAAGGAGGCAAAAGAAGCATGGCTCGAGAAAAATTGCATAGAAATTGAAAAATATCACAACAATAAAAATACCAAACTAATGCACAAAAGAATTCAGGAGCTTACTAATCAAAGAACAAGTACATCAGCAGGCTGCCTAAAGACAAAACATGGAAAAATCACAATAGAAAAAGATCAGATTTTACATGTATAGTCACATTATGTGAAAACCTTTATGATGATAACAGAGAACAACAGTATGATATTCAAAATATTAATGAATGACCATCAATTTTGAAGATGAAGGTTCAGAATGCTCTTAACCGTAAGAAAACTCCTGGTTCAGACAGCATCACAACAGAAATAATTAATGCTTTAGAAGAATATAGAATAGATAAAGCTACCAGACTGCTGAATACAATATATGATACTGCAGATATACCTCATGAATTATGTAATTCTGTATTTATTGCTATCCCAAAGAAATCAGGAGCCTTGGAATGTGATCAACATCGAACAATTAGTATAATGAGTGACATCACGAAGATTTTTCTAAGGATAATCATGTAAAGGGTTAGGAAGAAAATACAACCTGAAATAGGAGAAGAACAATGTGGGTTTGTAGAAGGCAAGGGTACAGTAAATGCTGTGTATATACTGAGAACAGTAATTGAGCGTTCTGTAGAAGTAAATAACTATCTACACCTTTGCTTTATTGACTACACAAAGGCTTTTGATAAAGTGAGACATGTCGACATGATAAGGATGCTTAAGATCTACAAATTGATGGAAAAGTCCTTAGACTTGTAAAAAACATATATTGGAAACAACAATCTGCCATAAAAACTGATAAAGAAGAAGGCCAATATCAGCCTATTAAGAGAGGTGTGAGACAGGGATGTGTAATGTCTCCAGATCTTTTTTCCCTGTACAGTGAAAATATTTTCAGAAATATAGAAGATATGGAAGGAATCATCATTGGGGGACGATACATCAATAACATTAGATATGCAGATGATACAGTCTTGATTGCAGACAATGAACAGGACCTGCAACATTTAGTAGATGCGGTTGTTGCACACAGTGAACAACTAGGGTTAGAATTGAATTGTAAGAAGACACAGATTATGGTCGTCACTGGGAAGAAGGAAATACCACAATGTAATATACAAGTAAATGGGCATATTCTTAAACAGGTGAATCGGTACAGTTATCTCGGAACAGTCATAACATTAGATGGGAGATGTCTTGAAGAGATTAGAACAAGAATTGCTATTGCGAAGGTAACCTTTTGCCATTTGAAAAACATACTGGCCAATAAAAAGATATCAGTTGAAACGAGAAAAAGAGTGTTGAATTGCTATAAAGAACCTGTACTTTTATATGGATGTGAAGCGTGGACAATGAGCAGACAAGATGAAAATAAAATCTGATGGCTGTGGAAATGTGGTTTCTGAGTAAAATGCAAAGAATACCATGGACAGACAGAAAAACCAATGAACAAAACCTTCAAGAAACAAATGAAGATCGTAAACTGATTAGAGACATTATACGTAGACAGTCAAATTTTTTTGGACATTTTATGAGAAGAAATGAATTGGAGAACTTAGTGACAAATGGCAAGATCGAGGGGAACAGACCAAGGGGAAGACCGAGAAGTAAATACTTGAATGGCTTGGCCACGTGGCATGGTCGAGACAGAAACATGGAGCTGATCCACGACTCCGGTGATCGAGTGAGATGGCGAAACATGACCTTCCATGCTTATCGGCATGGCACATGATGGACATCTTGTTTCACATGCTACATACTAGACAATGGGCTGGTTTTGCGTTATGCAATAATGCGTGCAACTGCTTGTTTTCTAGTGACTGCCGCTTCCATTGCTTAAGAAGTGTAATTGTTTTGGCAGACTGTTGTCTTGGCATTCTGGCAGCCGCCTTACGCATGTATGCCTGTACGTGCTGTTAGTTTGTCGGAACTACTGTCTGTTCCACTTTTCACATGGACAGTGAGGCGTATTTTGTGTGATATTCACTGGCACAAGAACAGACTATTATGGTGTGACCCTTTGCCGTGAAGTTGGACTAACAACTAACGAGTCTGGGATAGCATTGTAGCCAGTCCGATGGTTCAAATCTCCCGTAACGACATGGCATTGGTTCAACCCAGTCTCTTAAAATTGGTATAAGTCTGTTCAGAAATGAATGCCTTCATTCACGATCAATTATTTTGAAAACTGTCTGCTGCATCGTTATGAAATGTTCCTGTCGTCGTATATTTACCCCCACTCAAGGAATATGCCCTTGATAGGTCCAAAAGCAACTTAAATCATGGAAAGCGGCGACATTTCTTTGTTGTTTTGGCGAAAAACTAGTGAATTCACGCTAACAAACTTGTTTTACAGTAAACAATATAAAATGACACAAAGTAGTGCAGCTTTACATAACAGAGTTACGACACATACAGAACGTTGCGGCGGTTAGCCTTCATCAGCAAACAAACACATTCACAAACACAACATACAGTCAAGGAGAACTCCTGTGACTACATTAGAAGGTGATGACAGGACGAGAGGAACAAATGCATGGAAAAATAGAAGCAATGAAGAGAAAATGAGAATTGAAAAAAATGTTAATTGAAAAGAATGTTAGTTGAAGAAAATGTTTAATAGAAAAACTGTTAATAGAGAAAAAACTGTTAATAGAGAAAAAAAAACTGCATACTCACCTCACCTACGGATCTGTAAATGACTACGAAAATCTCGGGTGTAGTTATATACGGTGTTGGGTGTTACGGTTCAGTGAGCACATAGAAAGAAGGGGGCGGGGTAGGAGGCGTGTAAAATTGGTATTGACCAAGACCCCATTGTGTTATTTAAGGTTTGGGTGGACTGGTGTGCATGAACACGCGTACATACATAGACACACTTCAACAGACAAAATGCTAGTGTATGTGGACATATGCACAGTATATGCAAGAAGAGAGAGAGAGAGAGAGAGAGAGAGAGAGAGAGAGAGGAGAGAGAGAGAGAGAGGAGAGCAGAGAGAGAGAGACAGACAGAGAGAGACAGAGAGAGAGAGACAGAGAGAGGAAAAGTGCCTGCGACATACCACATGGGGCATACTGTACCCTACGAAATAGTCAGTATGGTTGCTTGTCATACAACGCGCTTCAGGAGCCCCTCGCCCAGTGCTCGAGTTGTTGGGGCTGTGTAAGATCCAACCACTGGCAATGCACGTGAAGAAGGTATGCACAGAGAAGCCATATGTAAGGGGAGAGGGAGAGAGAGTGAGAGAGAGAGAGCGAACGGGAGGGGGAGAGGGGGGAGAGAGAGGAAGAGGGAGATAGAGAGAGAGGGAGAGAGAGGGGGGAGAGAGAGATGGAGAGGGAGAGGGAGGGAGAGCGAGAGAGAGAGGGAGAGAGATAGAGAGAAAGGGAGAGAGAGAGGGGGAGAGGAAGAGAGAGAGAGAGGGAGAGAGAGATGGAGAGAGGGGGAGAGAGAGAGGGAGAGGGGAGAGAGAGGGTGAGAGCGAGAGAGGGGGAGGGCAAGAGAGAGGTCAAGAAGAGGGAGAGAGAGAGGGAGAGAGAGCGCGAGAGGGAGTGAGAGAGGGAGATAGAGCGAGGAGAGAGGGAGTGAGAGAGGGGAGAGAGAGCGAGATAGGGGAGAGCGAGAGAGAGAGGGAGAGAGCGAGAGGGTGAAAGAGAGAGAGGGCGAGAGAGAGGGAGAGAGAGGGAGAGAGGAGAGAGAGAGAGAGAAAGAGAGAGAGAGAGAGAGAGAGGAAAAGTGCCTGTGATATACCACATGAGGCATGTGGGGCGCGTCAGTCTACACGTACGACGTTTCCCTCGTAGTGTACCCTATGAAATAATCAGTATGGTTGATTGTTACACAGCACACTTCAGGAGCCACTCGCCCAGTGTTCGAGTTGTTGGGGCTGTGTGAGATTCAACCACTGGTAATACAAGTGAAGTAGGTAGGCACAGCAGAAGCAAGATGTAAGGAGAGAGAGAGAGAGAGAGAGAGAGAGAGAGAGAGAGAGAGAGAGAGAGAGAGGAAAACTGCATGCGATATACCGCATGAAGAATGCGGAGTGGGTAGGTCTACAAATGCGAGGCTTCACTCATACTGTTCTCTATGGAATAGAGGCAGTAAGGTTAATTGCTATACAACGAATTTGAGGATCAAATCACCCAGTGGTTGTGTTAAAATCAGACCACCGGTAATATAGTTGGAATATGTGGGTACAGAGAAGCCTGATGGAGGAGAGAGAGAGAGAGAGAGAGAGAGAGAGAGAGAGAGAGAGAGAGAGAGAGAGAGAGAGAGAGATTGGAAAAGTGCCTACGACACGCCCCTGATGTATGCGGGGTCGGTCGGTCTACAAATACGAGGCTTCACTCATACTGTTCCCTATGAATTCGGGGCAGTAAGGTTGATTGTTATACAACGTATTTGATGATCAAATCACCCAGTGGTAGTTTTAAAATCAGACCACTGGCAATATAGTTGTAATATGTAGGCACAGAGAAGAAAGATGGAAGAGAGAGAGAGAGAGAGAGAGAGAGAGAGAGAGAGAGAGAGATTGGAAAAGTGCCTACGACACGCCCCTGATGTATGCGGGGTCGGTCGGTCTACAAATACGAGGCTTCACTCATACTGTTCCCTATGAATTCGGGGCAGTAAGATTGATTGTTATACAACGTATTTGATGATCAAATCACCCAGTGGTAGTTTTAAAATCAGACCACTGGCAATATAGTTGGAATATGTAGGCACAGAGAAGAAAGATGGAAGAGAGAGAGAGATGAGAGAGAGAGAGAGAGAGAGAGAGAGAGAGAGGAAAAAGGGGAGGAGAGAGAGAGAGAGGGAAAAGTGCTACGAACGCCCCTGATTAGTGGGGCGGTCGGGCTGTAAATAGAGGGTTCACTCTCTGCCCTATACGTAGGGGCAGTAAGGTTAGTTTTTATTCAACGTATTTGAGGATCAAATCACCCAGTGGTTGTGTTAAAATCAACCACCGGCAATATAGTTGGAACATGTAGGCACAGAGAAGCAAGATGGAAGAGAGAGGAGAAGAGAGAGAGAGAGAGAGAAGAAGAGAGAGGAGGAGGAGAGAGAGAAATTGGAAAAGTGCCTACGAAGGGGCCGGCCCCTTTAAGTA
>JACEFZ010023426.1:0-41612 GCA_014155875.1 Cepaea nemoralis
CTCATTAATAGTCTTACGGCCCCTTATCGAGGAACAAATTTTTTTTTTTGGCCGTGGCTTTATGTCTACTCTTTGAGGAAGCTTATCGGCCTTATCGCAGGACCCACTGTCCGCTTGGATTCTAGCAAAATAGGCACGTATGCATGCATATTGGCGCGCAAAAGGTAACAATTATTAATTAGTATAGTATGTAACCACCTATAGAGAATGTCTTAAATTTTCAATATTTCTCATTTTTATCAGGGTGTAAATAGTTAATTATTGGTGGTATTTTTCTATGCGAGTTTATAAAAAAGTTAGTTAGTTGCATATCCTTTACAGGACGTTGCAGTCAGCTCCGGCATTTTTTGGCTGTTTGTGATTACTTGACTTTCTCATTGACTTCCGGTCAAAATGGCGAATGGTGGTTGTGTTGTTTTACTGACCGCTACCTTTTCTCGTAGGAGATGGATATTTTCATCTCCTATGTGTAATTTGTGTGCCAGGATGTAAAACCAGGAGTTTTTCTCAAGATCTGTGCCGATGCTACAGAGTTTCGTGCATTGAGAGAAGCAATCCTTGAGTGTGTGGTTCTGTTGTGTTCGGTTTTTTATTTTTTTTTTCAACATGACGGAACAATTTGTGTATTCCTTGCGGACGGCAGTGAACAAAACAACGTGGTGGCCGCAAGAGACGCAAGCGTGGAGGGGTAAGACGTTTTAGACGTACATGTGACCGTCTGGGCCTCAGGTATATTCGCATCCTATATTGGAACTGCACCAATATAAGACAATTTGGCCCCATTCTCGAAAACCTGATTTACAAGAACGACATTGTAGCACTCCAGGAGAGGAGACTGAGTGATCAGCTACTCAAAATGACCGGCTTCGAATGTTTCTACAACAGACGACATCTGGGAATGGCGATTCTCATCCGCGATATTATGGTTGCTTCAGAGCTAGACATATCCTGCTGGGACAATGACGACATACAAATACAGGGGGTCAGAGTTCAATCCCGTCTATCATTCGTGTTGGTTAATGTTTATACCCGTAACGCATGTGTGGATTCCCAGAAGTGGCGGTGCTTAAGTGACATATTAGGTCATGAAAGAATGAAATTTTCTGTGGAAATTTCAACGCTAAAGGCAGATAATCGGGAAACATTTCTTCCAACACACAAGGGGAGGCGCTCGAGACTGCACTTGAAACCATTGACCTGGTTTGTATCAACAGTGACTGTGTCATCAGCACAGCTAGCCACCTAGATGATGAGAACAGTGCTACTTGATCTGGCGCTGGTTTATCCTTCACTCACTACAGTGTATAGATGGGGTGTCCTAGGGTACCAATGCAGTGACCACCACCCTTGCAGCATATTGAGGCAGAAAGGTAGAATCAGGCAGCACAAGTCAACGGTCAAGACTTTTCTGTATGACAGTAAAGGGCAAGATGTGGTGAGTAAAATAAGGTGTGACAAGCGCGCAAAGAATCAGGGCAGGAAAAACAGCTGGGAGCAGCCACCTTGGTGAAGTTTTGAGATGGAGAAGGCCTGGATGGATAAGCGTAGTGCTGTAGAGAAATGGCAAAACGCCAAGAAGAACAGACTTGCCCATCCTAGTCCCTGCATGCATGTCGCATAAATTCTTGGAGTTGTCGATCGATAAAAGACCCTCGCGCCATTTGTCTACAAGCAGCCGTCATTCTTTGATGTGTTGTCGATCGAAGAAAGACTGTCGCGCCATTCGTCTACAGGCGGCAGCCATCCTTTGATGTGGTAGACAGACTGTCTTGGTGAAAGTCGGCAAGATCTTTTGTTGTGGGGAAAACAGGTCTCCGGATCACAAGCCGGTCAGACTTTTTGAAGTACCGGGACAATTCCCCCAGATGAAGGCGGGGTAGCCGGAGGGTTGTTTCCTTCCAGTCGGAAAAGGAGAGAGAAAAATAGCTTCTAGACGCCTACTGTATAGACAGATTTGAGACGTCATTCAGACACAGTATTAAAACAGTCTGGATAAACAACTTTGGCGGGAGTTGACCAAATGTTGTGAAATAACAAGGACGTATGTGATATTCCTAGTTTGATTATTGTGACGAAACGCTTCAGATCGGCATATCTCTGCATAATATCCCTTTGAAGGGAGTGCGATGCGTTGGTCTCCCTTGAATTAATATCAATTAATAGGGGATTCCCCATAGAAAAGTAGTGCGGGGCGGAGCCTATTCTAGTATTTATAGAAGAATCTAGAATGTTCCCTCAAGTGCGTACGCTATAGAGATCTCTAAGTTCACGTTTGCTTCATGCAGCACTGGTTGGGGGAACATCTCGTGACTCTGGGTTTCTCCGTGAATCAGGAAAGTCACGCGGCCCGTGTAGGCGATTGGAAGGCGCACTGACTTAGTTGTTGTCAGTCGCCCACCAACCCTCAGCGTGAACAGAGCCAGCCAGCAGGCTGATGTACTTGTGATGTCTATATTCGCGGTCAGAGCGGACATCGGCAGTCAAGGTTGTGATTCTTCAATCACAGGTTAGTTGAATACTTAGTCTATTATTTAACTGTTGTCGTGATGCCGTGCGGATTTCCCCGAATGAATTAATTGCCGGTGAAAATTGAGTCGTCGCGTAGCGTTACAAGTTAAAGTTGGCTATCTGCATATTTAAGTAGGCGTTATCGATCAGCGATGTAATGTGTTACCTGACGGAACCAGCCGTATTCCACAGCGAGTGGTGTGTAAATAAAATAGGCCGAACGATGTGCTTTACAGTGTGTAGCAGTTACTGGTTTGGTTTATTAATTACGCAGGCAAGGCGACAGTTTGTCAGTCATTACATCAACATGCTAGACGCTGTAAATAATAAGGTAGAGCTTATTATTAAAGATGTGTAATGTGCGTCGTGACATTAGAAGTGTAACGTAATTGTTCTATCAGTGGTGATGATTTTTCGAGGAATCAAGGTGAGATCAGCCGTGGTGTATTTGCTGTGTGCAGATAGCAGTGTTATTCCGCGTAAGCAGAATGGCGTTACATCGATAGGATAACAGTTGATAGAAAGTATTCATGATACTATTGTTGCTGCTTGATGTCATGTCCGTCCGCTAGAATGACCGTGCGTGTTCCATCATACGTTTGTCTAGGTAGCTGACTGGGAGTTAGGCCGGTAAGCTCAACACGTTAGGTTACAGGTCCGACCTATGCAATCGTGCATATCCGATGAGTGAACATACCCGATCGAGGGTGATGCGGCACTCCGTAATTCGAGGCCGTGGTGTCTAGATAGATCGAGGTTTGAACCTAACCGTTTCTGTCTCTAATCTTCTACTCTTCTGGAACCCGGATTCGTTTCATGGAGTACTTGGAGTACTGCCGTGAAGTGGTAGTAGATGAAGGGAATAACCCCCCCCCCCCCAAAAAGGTGGAGTCAGTTTGGTAGTGGAGTCTGGAGGGTTGCTACATTGGATGACGTGACTTAAGTCGTCACGGGACAAGGTACACGGGACCCACAGTAGCTGTGGGAAAGTGTAATGGTGGATGGCCACCACAACTGTGCTCGACGGGCACAGGTATGACTGACCTGAAAGATAGTCAGGGAATACAAGGGCAACTCAGGATCTGGGGCAGGGATCCCAGACCTGACACTATGGCTGTGATATGATTTTGTTATTGAAGTGTAACAATTCATGAGTTCTCCTTGGTTAATGCTATAGTAATGAATTATCAGGAGTATAATTCATTATAGTCATATAGTTATTAAGGTGTGTAATTGATCAGTCCATGGGTTAAGGGATTGATGAATTGATGAGTCTGTCAGGAAGGAGATGTCCGGCTGGACACCTTCTCGATACAGTAATCCCTACACTGAAAGGAAAGTAAGTGTATATGTTGATTGATGAGAGAAGATGAAACCGGATTGGACTGGTACCAGGCGAAGGATGCTTTACAGAGTCATACAGTCGACTCTGGTGCTAGGGGTTATTTGTAGCCCAGAAGTGTTACTTGACTGAACAGGTGTGCTATTGCTGTTTCTACCATCATTATGCCTATATATTATAGTGACTAAGTCTATCTATGATGTGATGATTTCATACTCATGTTGGTAGACATGAGGGAATGTCTTGAGAGGCAGGTGACGGGGTGGAGATGCTAGTAGTCTTTGTTGTAGTTGAGTACTCACACCAACCTCTCCGTGTTTCAGGATCTGTTATTACGATACAAGAAGAAGATTCAAGAGCTTCACCATGAGCTCTATGGGCCCACTCATTCCAGTGCCTATCCAGAAGTTGATTGAGGCCATACTGGGAGTGGTCGTCTGATTCTGCGAGTTCAATGTTGGAAGGAGCTGAGTGCTGAATAGGTCGGTAGGGTCTAGGTTAGGACCTCCGTCAAGAGTCCGACGAGTGTCATCCGATCCTGAGAGGATCCAACACTGAAACGTCTGGTGATTCGGGCCCCCTTGGGGTTTGGAACCCTAGGTGAGGGAGGGGAGGTTTAGCTGTCCCGGCTTGTGTGGGGCCTGGTAGATATATAGTGCTATTGAGGTGGTTGGAGCAAAGGCAGGGGATCGTATCTATCGTGGCAAACCAGTCCAAGCCCCGGCGGTCTTGTCACAATTATGGAGAGAGACTACAGTGTCTTCTGTTGATTTACATCAGCGGACATTTTTCCTTTGTGTGATTTAGTAGTCTCAATTTCAAACAGGAATAAATATATGGTATTTAATTAAATAGACCTAAATTAGATTATTCTTAGGAATCGAGTGTAGTAATGTGCGTTATGAGAACGTATTATAAGAGTGTCGGCAACAGTAGGCTATTGTGTTGCTTAAACTAGCTAGTGTGAGATATCAATTAACTCAGTGAGTAAAGAACAATGTAGTGGGATGATATTTAGGGAGATTGAGGATGGTTGGGGGGATAAAGGAAATGTAAAGTGGTAGGATCTTCCAGTATGGTATCTACTGGGTTTCTGCACTTTTCCTTTAGTCTTTCCTTGTCTTACCATGACTCAGACCGAAGTGATGAGCTCCTCTGCATTATGACAGAGTTTAGTTCTATGTTATATATCTGAGTGCGGCCGTCGGCCTACACTCACCTAATAAAGGTTGGAATCGGGTTGCTCTCACCAGGTGTGTTCTCTCTTCAACAGGTTCCACTATATTTTACAACAAGCTAGAAAAAAAGTCATGGCTCGATCATTGAAGGCAGTTTTATACTCAGCGGCTTTGCCTGGCCTCATCTAACCCAGAGGGTCTGCAAGAACCTGGCCTCTGCTGAGCAGGAACTGATGATCATCTAAGAGTGATTCCTCGGTGGTGGTTCTTATTATAGTAGATTGCAGATACTTACAATACCACCAGTAACAGGAACAATAGTAGTATATAGAAAACTTTAAAATTAACATGGTGTTTTCTAAATGGGGAATTCTTGTGAGACATTACCGATTAACATTGAGTTTTCTAATTGGTGAATTCCTATGAGAAATTAACTACTAACCCTTAGTTTCAAAGTGTCCGTAAACGTTATTTTACTATACAAGTGTTATCCGATCACAGAACTTTTAGTGACATATTAGTTACATTGTGTGTGTCAGATTCATAGTCAGTAATGAACTATATCCACTATTGGTGACCAGGTATCCGGACTATCTAAGAGCTATTGGAGGAAGTCGACATCTAGCCGGAGAGACGCATCATTTGGTGAGGTCTTCTTGTACTTGATCTATGGTGCTGTTGTGTGGCCAGTACTGTGATGAAGCAGACTTTGCTCCTGAGCTGTTTGGTCTGATTCTGCATACACACAAGATTATACGACAGACATTCTACACATACACTTTGCACACACCTGACACTTTTCTTTTCTTTTAATTTGTTATTTTGTTACACGCTAGCCAGTTGTGTAGTATGTTTTGGAACAGAATGAGAGGGGGCATGGTCCAGTGGTAGGAGAGTAAGAGAGAGAGAGTGATCCAAGAACTGACGGGATGTTGTGGACAGAAATCCAGAAGATCTCAAGATAATGATATGGGGTTAAAAGAATGTGGGTGTTGATTCCCCTCACCCCAGGGACGACACTTATTACGACAATGCACTTAGAAAGAGAGATGCACACAAAAATATGCTATTTCAAAAACACTGTTTTTTCAGCTTTATGTTGATTCCTAGGCCAGATTACGCTCATCAGCACACCTCGACTTTCTAAGCGACCGGCTCCATACTCTCATAAGTCACTGGTGCGACTCGAACCACTTCTAATTCTCGTGCGCTCACGTTAACCACGAGAATATTTGGGATTAACGGAGAAAGCTGCTGGGGGGCCAGGGGGCCGGCAAAAAAAACTTGTTAAGGTTGTTAAAAGTGAGAAATGGGCAGAGTTATGTCAAAGAGTAAGCACAGACAGTCATTGAAATTATTCTGACGACTACATAAAAGCATGAGTGGGGTAGTTAAGAATAAGAGAATTTCTTAATTCCGAGGTGCAGACCTTGGTCTGCGAGGTGTGGAATGCGCCTGGCCCTGCAGCCAGCAGGATTAGGATCGGCTAGCCTCTCCCAGGAGGGGTGAAGAGCGAAAATTAGTAGCCTGCCGATGACCCGCAGACTACACAAGTCAACCCTCACCTCCACGTGGTGCAGACTGGGCAACCATGACCGCGAGGTCATGGGCTAATATGGCTCGCCATAGGGGATGAACTCCCTGTGGTCAGATTTGTGTCCTAAACCTGCGACTGGCCTAGTAAGCCGGCAGGGGATCTTCTTCGCAGAAAAACTAAGAAGTATAAACGGGCACCAATACTAAAGAACAAACATGTATCAGTAACTATTAAGAAAGCACTTTACAACATAATCTTCCTACCAACTCTATGGTACCAATGCCAAACATGGACAATGACAGAAAAATAGAAAAGAAAAATCACAAAAACAGAAATGAGGTTCCTGAGAAGAATACTCAATGTATCAAGAAGAGATAAGATCAGAAATGAAGAAATCAGGACTAAAGTGGGGGTTAAAGCAGCACTAGATTTTATTAGAAAGCAGCAAGTCAAATGGTTTGGCCATGCAAGTAGGTTACCAGTCAACAGCATACTACAACAAGCAATGATGTACAGACCAGATGGAAACAGAGGAAGAGGCCGACCACGTAAACGTTGGACGGAGGGAATAGCAGAGTCCATGGGAATATCGATATATGAAGCCCATAATCGGGCACTCTCACGAAGTTTATACTTCACCTCGACACCTCAAGGTACAAGAGGAACATGATGAGATGAGATGAGATGAGGTGCTGATCTCATCTTGCAGAAGACTGACGAGAACAAGGGCAAAGCCCCCTTCGAACGCTATCTAGAGCAGAGCAACCAGACAGACATGAGAGGCCGAAATCTTGCCAAGGAAGTCACCTCAGACAGGTGTAGGGCCCAGAACATTTCGGATGAAGACACAGTGACCGTGAAAGAAATCAAAGCTGTGCTTGCTTCGACAATAAAACAACAGCGCTCCAGGTCCAGATAGTATAAGATATGAAGACATCAATAGGTGTACCGACAACGAGCTAGAGAAACTAGCAGACATGTACAACAACAGTATAGGGAGTGCTAGCATCAAGGAGGAGTGGTTACACAGTTATTTGATTCCCTTGCCGAAGCCTGGCAAAGACCACATAAAAATTCAGGGATATCTGAGTAATCACCATGCAGAATACAACAGCCAAGCTGCTGGAGAAGTTAATTGCCAGAAAAATATATCAAGCCAGCTAGAGAAGCAAGGTGTTTTCCCACCTACCCTGGGAAGGTACCGTTCTAAAAGAGAAACCTGGACCAATGCAGCAATTTTTGCCCATGATGTGTATGAAGGTTTCCACTCAGGCATTGAAACCTTTGCTGCAGTGATTGATCTTGAGGACGCGTACAACAGAGTACCATTGGATTTTCTAATGCTTCAGCTTCTTGAACTCAAGATAAGTCCATTACTCCTTAGTTGGATCGCTGCAGCCCTTTTCCAACGGAAAGTAATTTTTAGATGTGGCAGTTGGACTTCGGAACCAACAAAAATATATTCTGGCCTATCACAGGGATCACCATTATCTCCGGTGCTGTTCAACGCCTACACAGTGAGAATCACCAGCGAGCAGATCATTGGACCGGGGAGGACATTGTCATATGCCGACGATGTTTAAGTGTATCGCCAGGGTAATGATAGAGATCAGGTTGCTGTCGAACTGCAAACCGAACTCACTCGCATAAGTACTTGGTGTACTGAAGCTGGGGCAATGGTCAACCCAACAAAGTCAACAGTGACATGGTTGTCTTTGAGTAATCATATTGTCAACACTCCAACACCAACTGTTAATCTGTTTTCAGAGACTGTGGAAAGAACGCAGGCAATGAGCTACTTTTGAATTGATTAACCATAACACACAAAGCTACGTTCCGTTCGGTTGGCAGTTGAAATTGACTTAATTTTGATCGAAGCCTTGCATATAATGAGCACATAGACAAGGGATAACAAAGACCAAGAGAGGTTTGGTTGCGATGCGGATGATGGCGGCAGCAAACTATGAGCAGCACCATCTATGCCTCCTATATGAGTGGCTGGTCATGTCTGTTTTTGAGTATGCGATGGTAATCCTGACTCTCAGCCGTAAGCAGATAGAAAGGATGGAAAGGATACAAAACGAAGCTATGCGCATTATTCTTGGATGTACAAGAAATACAGCATGCAGGGTGATGCGCTACCTTCTTGATTTTCCAACCATTGAAGACAGATTACAAATTTGCAGAGGACGTGCCTACCTCAGAGTTAACGCAAACACACAACATCCACTGCATAGTGAAATTAGGAAGGTGAAGGACAGCAGGTTAAAAAGAGGAAGGTCGTGGATGGGTCAAGCCGAAGTCATTCTTCAACAGGTGTGTTTACTTGAGGACTTAGAACCTGGCGAGAAGCGGGTACAAGTGCCAACAGATTTCTGTACGTCCTTTTCAGTTTGCATCCAACTAGACAGAAAATGCAGACAAGAAAATCCGGCTGCTGTGAAGGCGGAAGTACAAGCGTTGATTTTCGAGACGTTAGACAGTGATGCTGTCATCTACACAGATGGGTCGGTCGTCCGACAAGTGAGAAACTCATGGGCCTTTACGGCGCGGGCCGGAGGGAGAATTGTTAAGGAGGACTCTGATGCTTTTGTTGAGACCACAAGTAGCCTGACTATGGAAGTCATGGCAGTAAGTAAAGCAATAACATGGCTCGAGAAACAGACATTCAATGGGGCATGTTTTCTTAGCGACTCAATGAGCATGCTCAAGAGGATAGAGATGGGGTGGATCCGAAGAGAGTGGTTGCTGTCTCTGGAGCGGTCTCGGCTGTCAAGGGTTAGTTTCATCTTCGTGCCAGGGCATGCGGGAGTACAAGGAAATGAGCGGGCTGACAAGCTCGCAGGTAAGGCTAAGGTGGAGGGCGGACCGCCATGGACCAGGCTCACATTCTGAATGCTCTACGAGAAGTAAGACTTGTGCGAGAACCAAGTGATTATTGCGAATCTACAACCATGGTCAGACTGCGAGAAAGGCAAATTAAAAGAGGGGTGGCCAAACAAGAACACTACGCAGGAAGCCAAAGAAGATTGATAAACCAACACAGAACTGGTGTCGTTAGCCGCTACACGCTGCGGGATTTGCTGAGGAGGGGATCCGAGCACTTATGGACTGATTGGTTCGATGTGCAATGAGGATGATCTGTCGACTAACTAACTAACCAACTAACTGTGATTACTGGGCAAAGTTACGTTCAGTAGTTCGCCATTACTTTCTGAACAACTGGCACTGATACCGGTGTATGAAAATCTAACGCAAGGCGTCCTTCTTTCAAATCGTGAGCAGATATGTTTCGAACGCGGTATGCGGGATTACGAATTGCATTCGTAAGACCTTCTCCACAGAGCCGACCGGCTGCCAGTTAATACGTTCACAAACCAGAAACTCAAATCAATGAAGATGTACTATTTACAAATATGTCGAACGTTATGTGTTAGTTATACCCCAAATATATCCAACATTTAAAAAAAAAACATTATTTTTCGTGACCATAATTTCAGTTTAAACGATGACAATATTGCACTATTTACTTACGGAAGACAATGAGCTGCCGTGAGTATCCAGAATTCACTAATAATGCTGCCACCACAACCCCATCCCCAGGTAGGCGCAAGTCCCCGTATGTTCGCATGCCATGGAGCTTCTCCTCGAGTAGCGAAACGGCCGCCTAGTATTTTGTCCAGATCTGAATCATCACTGACATGTTCGTCTGCTTCTTGCTCGTCACTCGTATTCTTGTCAATCATTGAATCATCATCACTATACGTGTTCAGATTGAGCTTATCAACCACATAAGTATTCAGCTGTGGTACATCAAACACATACCTGTCAGCATTTGATACACCATTCACATGCGTGTCCATATATGGCACATCACTCACAGGTTCATTCAGATGTCGTACATCATTCACATTATTGTCCAGATTTGGCATATCACCCATAAATTTACTTGAAGTACCCAATGCACTACGGTCATTCATTTCCAGTTGGAGCCGACCACACATTACTGCGCTTGATTCTGAGACAATTACATGAGAAATACATTACAACGAAAGTTCTGGCACTAAAAAAAATACAAACAGAAGTACGATAATAGTTTATTAAAGTTACGAGACATACAAAATAAATTGACATCATCTTACAGACCACTTTGACATAGCAGGTATATCGTTAAAGACGAATAGTTTTTGAACGCAGGTCACATTAGCGGTGATCTGGTTAGTATCATTTTGCGAAAAATGCTGATACCTGCATCGACCGTTAGTGATCCTTATTTACACTTGTTTGCGTATTTATTCATCTGTGCATGTCCAATTATTTACATATATACTGAAAAATAACACATCTCTGTAACAAGTTAAAGAATTCAAATAGCATGCTAGTATGACCTTAGAATATGGCATAATAGACTGAAAAATCGAAATCAGATGTCAACAAGGAAGTGCGCTCACATATCAACTATCATCAATACTGAAGCATCCAATTATACATATTTCGGCAGAAAAACACATAATTAACAGCATATTTACAATAACACGTTGCTACCAATATCAAACGAGTGTCAGACAGAGTTCTATTAGTAAAATTAAACGGAAGAACTTTTAAAATAAATGTCATTCGAGTATATGCCCAAACAAGTGAATGCAGTGAAGAAAGTATAGAGGAAGTGTATAATGACATGGAGTCTGCTTTGAAGAAGTGTTAAAAATAAAAAATCTGACATCAATATTATAATAGGTGATTTCAACGCAAAAGTAGGAAATCAAGGCGATAGATTTAGGCAACCATGATTTGGGAGAGCGAAAAGAAAGAGGATACAGGCTTTTAGAATGGGCAAAGAAACAAGAAATTGTTGTAGGAACCACCAGGTTTAAACAGCATCCTAGAAGGTTATGGACATGTAGTTGTTCGGGTAGCAAGATTAAAAATCAGATAGGTTTCATCCTGATCAGTAGGTTTCTAAATGTGTTAAAAGTCGTAAAATCAGTCCCATATGCAGACTTACAGTGATCACAGATTAATAGCAGGCACATTGTCATCAAGCGATGCTACAGGCATAACGGGATAAACTTCTCTCGCACCACACAAAAAGATTTGTCAGTCGTACGAGAGGAATTGATTACACATTTTATTGCCACTGGCTCTTTACATTACATAAATGCACAAAACAGTCGCTAATGAATCACACATGAATACACAGAATTGCCTATCACTAGTCGTTCCTAACCCTACTACTAAATCTATCTACTCGGCTAAAGAAATACGCATCGACGCTAAGCGATGTGTTCCCTACGAAGTCCGTCCCCTGTCTGACGATTCTCCGTGAGCTGATTACACAGTACGCGGAGGGACCTTGTGCGTACTTCGGCTTTTGCGTGCTGCATCATTCAGCACGCTTAGAGAAGTTGTCTCTCTTGAGTTTCATTCTAGTTCTCCGTGTCTATCACGCTGGCGTGATTATGTCGTGACCAGAGTGCTTACTCTCTGGTTGACACCTCCGTGTCTCATGAGAGAACTGTTTTATAGTTCCCCTTCCTATCTACTCCCTACACCTACCCTGCCCTCATGTAGGGGCACTGGGTTACCTCTAATCTACTTGAGGTAGACCACTCATTCAGGGTGGTCTTCCCTGAGTCTTTGACACACACCCTCCCCTCCTGTGTTGCGTTACAAACTTTGACTCATGGTTGTGACGCAAGAGGTTTCTAAAAAATTAGTGTATCTAATTTTTGTCAAAGACTACTGATAACTTGGTTCTGGGTAACTCAATAGACTTCTACTGACTATTGTCACAATGTAGTATCACTTTACTTGGCTACTGGTGATCGCCACAAACTTGTCTGGTTGGCGTGAGCCCTCTTCTCAATCGCAATATTATATTAATTAGAGGTTTGTCTGAACCGGACCATTGTCTTATAAGACCTGCCCTCAAATAGCAAATTAACTCACTACCCATACAAAGTTGACTTTCTTAGGGTCAACACATGAATTGCTTCATGTCCCCCATATAATATTAAACAACCCTTGCACAAGCTGTGTGCGACAGGTTTTACCTATCTCGCTTCCGCGTGTAAAGTATTCTTTCACTGTTAAGTTAGTGTTTCGTTGTCTATTGTGTCCCCTGACCCGGAGTTATCTCCCTTTGTTCTAACAAATGTATGTAATTTACATGTTTGTTTTCCTGGTTGTTTGCGTGTTTGGATCTACCTAATAATATAATTTAACTTCTAACATGTGTGTCTGTCTATAATATGTATGTAAGTTAGTTTTCAAGTGCCATAATTCGATTAAATGTGGCCACAAACAAGTGTATAACACTAATTCGTGACTACGTTTCCGTCTTATGAGACTTAAAATACTTTATCTAAGGTCTACACTAAACTACACACAACACATTCGAGACAGCATATTTCAACATTGAAAGCAAACGCTTGACGCAGACAAATAATAAAAAAAGTCGCGCTGAGCGGCAGAAAAAATCCGCTGGTTGTCCTCACTCTCCATTGTATATTTTCCATTTTTCTCTTACTTTCACACTTCTGTCACACATCTTTTATTCTCCCATTTATTTAAAAACCTTGAAGTGACACTGTACAAGTTTGGCTCAGTTTGATAGTTTGTACCTTGATATTATTAAACACTATATTCTACTGAAATACTAATACTACTTTTACCAATATATATATCCTAATTTGTTTTACAGAATCAATCTAATTTAAAAGTAGTAATCTACCTATCTAAACAAATGAAAATGATGTGAGATGAGTTATGTACCTTTCTGAAATGGGAAATGTGAAATGTAACAAAATTATAAATAATGTTTTAATGAAAAAAATATGATTGATATTTTTACTCTAAATGGTGTAAATGATGTATGTTCATCTGTATAATCCTTTTATCCTATAAGGTATAAACTAATTTTAATCTTAAATGATGAGGATGTTAAAGTGTTCATGAAGATGGAATGACATAAAGTGAAATGAAATGACCTAAATGGTGCTGTTCCTATCTACACTAAATGGTACTGTTCCTATCTAAACTTTTTATCCTAGTCTTTAATTAGCTGTTATTAAGTTTAAAGTACTATACTAATCTACTTTTATGCTGAGTAAGTGGGTAAATTAATGATTTATCTAAACTACAAAAAAAATCTATTATATTCCCTAAATCTAATCTAACTCTATATTAAAGTAATTAATCTAACTATAATTTATCACTATATTAAAAACGTTATAATACATATCACAATAACCAAATATATATACATGGTATTTATTTACCTCAGGTCAGTGGTTGCCATAACGTTCAGAAATTGCTTTCGTTGGCATAGTTTATATATACACAATTGTCCTGGGTATACTAAATACACTACACAGTCATACTTGTGTCTTATGGGTATTCTTCCACTCGTAGAGTCCGCTAGTGTCGTAGACAAGTATATTCGTGTCTGTTCCTTATGCATTGTTCTGACACTGTTCTTCCCTGATTAACACAGGTGATTCACCGGAACACAAATGGAGCATAGTAAGTAACGAGCTGTCTATGTACACACGGTGATTCACTTGTTCTTGGAGCACAGTTCTTATTCTGCTGTCTACGGACACATGGTGGTTCACTGTTCTTAGCACACAGTCCTGATCATGATGTCTATGTATTACATAGGATATTTTACACAAGATATTTTAAGTGTACTAAATTAACATTTCTTACAATACCTTTCCATGTGGAATATCAGGTATTTCTACCTCAGATGGTCGACTAAGGGTATCAGCAAGAATTTTGTCCCTACCCTTAATATGCTCTATACTAAAAGTATAATTCTGTAATATTAATGACCACCTGTAGATGCGGTCGTTGCGATGCACCCCACTTTGTATGACCGTGATTGGGGAGTTATCGGTCTGGACTACGAAGTGATTACCCGCTAGAAATCGATGCAACTTCCTCACCGAATAGATGACGCTTAGGGCTTCCAACTCTGATATGGAATATCTGGACTCAGCAGGTGTGATCTTGCGGCTCACGCAGCAAATTGGATGCAAGATGCCATCATAAAACTGGCCTAGTACTGCAGCGATGGAAATCCTGCTGGCATCTGTCCTAAGATAATAAACGAGCCTAGGATTAGGAAAACGGAGGATTGGTACATTACTAAATAGGAGTTTCAATTTTGACAATGCAGAAATTAATAATGCATCTTTGACATCTAATTTTACTGATGCTTTTAAAACATTTGAAAATACACTTGTGATTTCCGCTAAGTTCGGTATGAACTTACTATAATAATTTACTAAACCCAAAAAGCTCCTGACCTGCTTCTTTGTCGTAGGCATGGTCAGGTTCATAATTTTAATAATAATTTTATTGTCAGTTTTTAGTTGTCCTTGTGAAATGACATGACCCAAAAAATCAATTTCTTGTAGGCCCAATTCAACTTTGCTCGGTTTGACAGTGAGACCGAAGAGTCGCAACCTATCGAAGACATGTCTGAGTTTCAGTAAGTGTGCTGTCCAGTCATCTGTATGGACACAAATATCATCTATATATGTCACCGTATTCGTCACTCCATGTAGTAAATCTCTAGTTAAGCATACGAAAGTGGCAGGAGCGTTACGAAGTCCGAAAGGAAGAAAACGCCACTCGTAAAGACCTAACGGTGTTTAAAACGCAGTAAGATGGATGGATTGAGTCTGCATAGGGACCTGCCAATATCCCTTAGTAAGGTCTAATTTAGAGAAGATTTTGGAGGTGGACATATCCAGAATGAGATCTTCGCAGGAAGGAATTGGTTCTGCGTCGATCTTAGTGACATTGTTGAGTTTCCTATAGTCCACACAGAGGTGAATTGTGGAGTCTTTTTTCTTGACCAAGACGATTGGAAAGGAGTACTCAGATGTAGATTTCTGAATGATTCCACTAGCTTCTAAATTAAGAATTTCCTTATTTAGACTTTCTCTGTACCTAAGTGGGATAGAGTACGGCCTGCATTTGATAGGCTTAGAGTTCGAAAGAAGAATGGAGTGCTCGATCCTGTCCGTCCTACCTGGAATGTCGGAAAATATGTCCTTATATTCCGTCACTAATTCTATTGTCTGTCGTCGTTGCTCTTCTGTTAGTCCCGTTTCTAACCGTATACAATCTAATGTCGCAGTCTTGTCTACAATTGGAACAGGTAGTTCCATCCCGTCGTCGTCTACCTGATTTAGTACGGTGGTGGTGCTAAGTGCGTTTTCTGTAAGCTCACTAAGTGTATGTATATTGTCGGCTTTGCCAGTCTCGCTAACTAGTGTAGTTGCGTTGTGTATGTCTGTCGTCTCATCCATAGGTGTGGGTGTATTGTGTTCGTCTGTCTCTAGTTCTGTCTCTTGTCGTGAAAAGTAGGGTTTCAACATGTTGATATAAAAAATATCTTTAAGTGTCCGTTTATCGATATTTCATAATCGACATCTGAAATTTTTCGTACCACTTTGAATGGCCCTTGCCATGAGGTCAATAATAAATTCCGTTTGTCTGGGAGTAAAAGCAGTATGTCTTGATCTGGTTCAAGATTAATAGTTCTCGCACCTTTATTTGCGTATTGGCGGTAGATTTGACCCTTCCTCTCCAAAGCTGCCTTGGCTATGATACACGATTTCATAATCTTATCTCGTGTTTCTGTTACCATCTCATAAGGTGTTTTAGGGGTTGGAATTTCAATCGCATTAGTTACTAACTGATGGTAAATTGTTAGGGGTCCACGTGGGTTAGCCCCGTATACTAATTAGAACGGTGAGAAACCCGTGCTTGAATGGGGAATCTCCCGATAGGCGAACAGCACTGTTGGTAACAGTGTATCCCAATCAGCTGGGTTTTCTGCTGTCACCTTAGCCAGCATATGCTTTAGGTCTCCGTTAATTTTCTCTACTATTCCATTGCTGGCTGGATGATAAGCTGTTGTAAAATGCTGTTTAATTCCTAACATTTTCGTAAGGGCTTGCGTTGCAGCCGATATGAATTGGGTTCCACGGTCGGATAAGATGGTACGTGGAAATCCGAGTCGTGAGAACAAGTGTAGAAATACATTGGCAATGTCTTTGGAGGTGATGTATTTCAAAGCTACTGCCTCAACCCGCCTTGAACATAGGTCTACCATCGTTAAGATGAAGCGATTTTCTTTGCTGGACACCTGGTTTAGGGGTCCAACAATATCGATCGCCACACTCTCAAATGGCCTAGAGGCCAGTGTTGAAGGTTGTACTTCAGCTGTAAGATGTTTACCCTTACGTACTAGTTGATGACAGACATTACATGAACGACAAAATAGTTTTATGTCATTAAAAAAACCTGGCCAATAAAAATGAGCCTGAATTCTGGCCCTGGTTTTGTCGTATGCAAGGTGACCAGCAAACGGTGACTCGTGTGCAATCTTTAGCACAGTTTGGCGGTGTTGTACAGGTAACACCGTTTGCTGAATCTCATGGTTACCAGTTGTATAATAACGAGTAAGAATACCATTATTAAGTCTAAAGAACCATGATGCGTTTTTTGTTACTTTGGCTTTTTCTTTTAATAGCTTCAGATATGGAGACACACTCGGATCAGCTTTTTGCTGGTCTATGAACTTTTGTCTGGTGGTATCATCCGTGCTAGTTGGTGATAGCAACAGTAGTCTTTCATCCTGTAGTGTGATTTGGTGTTTAATAGTATCTGCTCTGGTTGTTGCATTAGCTGCATTTAATTTTTCCCATGCAGCTATTTCTTCGTTAGTGCAATGTTTCAATTGGGGTAAGCATCCCAAAATTAAATCAGTACAAGGGTTATCTAAAATCGCACATGTAAAGGTACCAGAAAGGAAAGGAGTGTTAATACGGGCTCTTGCCAAAGGGTAAATTTCAATATTACCCGAAAAGGTTCGGCATTTGACTGAGTCACCTGTATAATCATTTGGATTCACCAGTTCCTTTCTAAGACCGATAAGAGTGCTCCCACTGTCCAGCAAACATTGGCATGGTATTTCGTTGACCATTGCATTGTGGAACACCAAATTGCCTCTGGAGGCTAATGCTGCATTTACACTCTCAGTGGAGAATGGTACTGTATGTCCACATTCTAATTTTCCGTCTGCATGAAATTGGTGACATCGCTCACAACTGTCAAAGCTTAATATATCGTTTACACAACAAACATCTTCAGATTGGTTAAAAGGTAATTCATTCTCGACCTCACACTCAGTCTCACTACCACTATCAGAAGATGTATCAATTAACATTGCACTGTTGGCCTTCATTCTTTGGCGGCCTAGGCACTTATTGGAATAATGCCCGTAGCTAGAACAGAAGAAGCATTTGACTGCACGCCTGTATGCAGTTCTCTTGTTTTGTTGTTTCTTAATGACCATCTCAAGATGTGTCGGATAGTTTGGTGATTTATCACACATAGAGTAAGTATCATGAAAAAGTTGGCAATACACACATTTTGGCAATTTTTGATCCTTCTTGTCGACTCTCTGAAATGGTTTTTTATTGCTACGATAGCTTTTAGGTTGGTCCTTAACAAAAGAGACTATTTCAGAGTCGATACTTGATGTTTTAAAAATATCTCTATTTGAGGAAAAATATGCTGAGCCTTTCTTCTCAAATTGTTCTATGGTTTCGATGTCTGACTGCTGAAGGAATTTAGCGAAAGGAGATGGTATTGTGGATATGACTTAATCCATGGCTATTAAATTTTTAAGTTTTTCAAAGTCCTTTCCTATTTTTGCTGCACTAAGCCATCTATTTAGCACGCTTTGGACATTCGAGACATAATCGATGAAAGTCTCACTTGGTTTTGGTTTTAAGTTGGAAAATTGCACTTGATACCCAGGGGCATCAAGTAAGAAATGTTGCATTATCCTATCGTGGATGTACTGATAGTTAGATCTAAGATCAGTTGGTATTGATTCTATAACTTTAAGGGGCTCCCCACTGAGGTTCTTCATGTAAATCATGGCCCACAAATCGCTTGGTACTTGGTGGTATTTAAGCTGATATTCGACATTTTCTGTCCAGGCTGATATGGAATCTTCTTTACAGAATGGCTTAATAATATTTTAGTATTTATTAAGTTTATTCTCTTCTTGTTGACTCTTTAGTTTTGTAGTGGAGATCTCTAAGTGTGACTCTACTTCCATACCTTTCATCTTTAACTGTGTCTCTGATTCAACCTGTATTTGTTTTTCTTTCACTCTTGCCATTTCATCTATCTCTCTTTGTTTTAATTCTAATTCTTTTTGTTTAATCTCTAATTCCTTCTGTTTAATTTCCTTATCTTGTTCTAATTGTTTTTGCTTAATCTCCTTATCTTGTTCTAATTGCTTTTGTTTTGTTATCTCCGCTAGTTCTACAATCTCCTTTTGATGTTGTCTTTCTCGTGCACGTTCATCTCTCTCAGCATCTTTTGCTTCCCTAAATTTTTGATCAGCATATTGCTCTAATTCCTTTCCTGCGTGTCCTAATGCCTTGCCTGCTTCTATAAAATCAGCTAAAGTTGACATATTGTTGGATAATTAGCTAGCGTTGCTAGACACTCAAATATTTATTCAATTATTTATATTGGCTATGTTAAGTTTTTAAATCCCTGTGTACAAAAATTATACTCTTAGATTACACCCTGAAAAATAGATCACAAAAAATATACTAATAGATCACACCCTGAAACAGAGATGCATTATTAATCATATTGCATTCAAAATAATTTGGGGATACTCATCTTAACATTCCAGAAAATCAGGTACAATCGTTTGGCACCTCAGGTCCAAGCGTTCGGCACTTCGACATACAGCTTGAGTTATTCTCATAAACAGCTCTTGTTACATCTGGTTTACAAGAGCATCAACAATTAACCATTTGTAAACGACACATGACTTTAGACAATTTTGTACAATCACATGCCCCCGGACACCACAATGTGGTATAATTAATAATAAATGTCAATGTCCTTTCTTCGTTCTAACGTCTTCCGCCTTCCCTAACTATTGCTGTTTAATTTATGGAAGTGCTGTGAAGACCGAGTCTTATTTGCATAGCGAAAGTAGTGCCATCGTGACGGTAACAAATAGAGAAGGTATCCAAATAATGAAATAAATGCTTTGAAATAAATATAAAGGTAATAATAATGTTCAAATAAATAAATATATTCAATAAATAGCTTGTATAGATAAATAATATTTAATATAAGTCAAAGATTTAGGCGAGCAGCCGCTTGGCGATTTGTAAACAATCCGTCGCTGATTGCAAATGGCGTAAGGCAGCTGTTTGTCAGTCGCGATACGTCATAGGCGCAGCGCTATTTTTAGATTGGAAAAATCGATATTGTCGCCGGCTCATTTCTTGTGTATTGCTCCGCCGTAAATCATTTTTGACAAATACTCATAAATAAATCAGTAATTATAGAAATAAATCATACAAAACTATAATAATAATACTTACAAATCAGAAGAAAACATGTTCATAAGCACAAAACATTTCAATAAGCATAAATGAACGTCAATCGGTCACGATGGGCACAGCTCGCACTTTGTTCTAGTCTGCACACGCCATTATTCACTAACATAAACTAAACCCTGTGATTAACTGACAGTAATACTATTCTAGAGCCGTGGGTGAGTGTTTTAGCTTGAACAATTGTCCAAGCTACACTTCTGACACCACTTTTATCCTAGCCTGTCATCAAGCGATGCTACAGGCATTACGGGATAAACTTCTCTCGCACCACACAAAAAGATTTGTCAGTCGTACGAGAGGAATTGATTACACATTTTATTGCCACTGGCTCTTTACATTACATAAATGCACAAAACAGTCGCTAATGAATCACACATGAATACACAGAATTGCCTATCACTAGTCGTTCCTAACCCTACTACTAAATCTATCTACTCGGCTAAAGAAATACGCATCGACGCTAAGCGATGTGTTCCCTACGAAGTCCGTCCCCTGTCTGACGATTCTCCGCGAGCTGATTACACAGTACGCGGAGGGACCTTGTGAGTACTTCGGCTTTTGTGTGCTGCATCATTCAGCATGCTTAGAGCAGTGGTCTCTCTTGAGTTTCATTCTAGTTCTCCGTGTCTATCACGCTGGCGTGATTATGCCGTGACCAGAGTGCTTACTCTCTGGTTGACACCTCCGTGTCTCATGAGAGAACTGTTTGATAGTTCCCCTTCCTATCTACTCCCTACACCTACCCTGTCCTCATGTAGGGGCACTGGGTTACCTCTAATCTACTTGAGGTAGACCACTCATTCAGGATGGTCTTCCCTGAGTCTTTGACAACATTGAGGGTAAAGTTAAAGAAAGTGTAGTATAAAACAACAGGACACCCTAAATATGATTTGTGCAAATTCAAAACTGACAAAGAATTACAAGATATTTTTAATATAGAAGCACAGAACAAATTTGATATAGTATCTGATCTACAGATCCTATTTCAAGATGTGGATGATAAATGGGAAATGTTGAAGAATTCAATCAGTTGTGCTGCAGAAAAAAAAACCATTCAAAAATTAAAGAATGTGGGTCGTAAGACATGGATCTCCCCCGATGTGTCTCCACCTTGCCGTGGTAGGGACGCTTGAGTGTCTCACTGACCCCAAGCGCTATGCTGATGGATATTAACTACATATTGGACAGCTCTTGGGATATGGACCAGACTAAGAGAGACACAACCTGCTGCTCTGCAGGTAGACTGAGGATAGCAGTCTAAATCAGGCGAACGATGCCAATAATATGTCTGGCCACAACCTCTAAGGTTCTCAGCCGAGGGGTATGGTTGAACGTCTCTAAGCCATAAACACTCTGATGTGAGAGCCTGGCCGACACATACCTACATCAAAATTGAGGTGAGGTGCTGAGCACGCTACATGCTTGGTGCAGAAACTCGTTCGATGACTCTTAGCTGGGGGATATGAGGGATCCTCGGATGAGAAGGCCTGGCCGTTCCTCGCCCACAGACGCATGGCGGTAAGGTGCTGAGCCGGCAGCACATGTAGCCTACCTTGTGAGCGAGTACTTAAGGTGGAAAAACACCTCGGTCACACGTTCCGAGGAAAGTCTGTAACCGTACTCATGGAGTGAGTGTAGTCAAAGGTGGAAAATTGTCTCGTTGACACGAAATGGAACGCCTGGCTTGCGAATCCATTACTTGGCAGCCCGAAGCAAATGCTTGCTGTGTGGAAGTCGAAATAAGAGTCTAATTTGTCTCGAAACCTGAGGAAGGCTAACCTCATTAAAAATGCCCGCTGAAGTCGGAAGTACAAGCCTACGGGCGGCAAAATAAAAATGGCACTTCGCAATTACGTCCGAGTGAAATGTCTTTCGTGACCGGAAAAGCCCTAACTAGTCTTCCCTCGTGCTAGGAAAATCTACATAGTTTCCGAATGCCGCTCTTGTTCGGAACAGCTCTGACTAGGTAGTTTTCCGAATGTCCGAAAACTCGCTGAGTGGATACCGACTGCAGACCAATCTGGTTTGTGCGGGAACGGCCCGGGGCGAACGAAATGCCCAATATATTGAAGTGAGGAATTAAAGCAGATATGTGCAGGTCGTGACGATTCCCTCGTTGAGCCCAGCACCAGGGCGCTATGTGCCGGGCTGCAATTATGGAAGCCACCCTGGATGGCGGAAAATGCCATGGAATGTCCCTGCCTTCCATTGAGGGATGACCGTTGTCTTCGACCGTTAAAACTTGGCCAGCTGGGTTGTGGACGGTACCGCAAAAGTGAGAGTCTCCCAGGAATGCTACCTGCTCAAACAAAAGCACGCTAAAGCCGGATGTGTTGGCCTACGGGGTTCGGCCTAAGGGCGCATAACTAGACACACCGCAATCACATCTGAAAAAAACACTCCAGATGAACGCAAAGAAGAAGACATGGATGACTGAAGAACTTTTACGACTAATGGAAACAAGCAGACAGAAAAAAATAGTCCTGCCCAATATGAAGACATTCACAGAAACCTCGGAATATAATATTAGGGGGCGAAATAAGCATTTTATTCCTCTTCTTCAGCGTTCCGAGCCATTTAGGTTCTTTGCTGCAGATACAGTCCGTCTCCATTCGTCTCTCTGGTTGACCTTCTGTTGACAGTCGTTGGTTCCAAGTGCTTGTAGGTCTGTATGTATATTGTCTCTCCACCGTCTTCTTGGTCTACCTCGGGGTCTACGGCCATTTATTTCCTGAGTGTGAGTGTTTCCCTATTATCTTCCATTCTTTCTGAATGCCCTAGCCATTGCAGTATATTAGCCTTCATAATACCAGTTATTAGCGGGGACTTAAACAGATCATAAATGTCTTTGTTGCTTCTTTTCCACTCTCCACTTTGTGTATCCACGACTCTGGTGATCGAGTGAAATGGCGAATCAATATATATATATATTGAGAACAGTAATTGAAAATGCTATAGAAGTAAACAAAGGTCTACACCTTTGCTTTATTGACAACACAAAGGATTTCGATAAAGTGAGACGTGTCAACATGATAAGGATGCTTGAAGATCTGCAAATTTAGGGAAACGACCTTAGACTTGTAAAAAAAAAAAAACTATTGAAAACAACAAGCTGCCATGAGAATTTATAATGAAGTAAGTCAATATCAGCCTATTAAGAGAGGTATAAGACAGGGATGTGTAATGCCTCCAGCATTTTTTTCCCCTGTACAATGAAAATATTTCCAGAAATATAGAAGATATGGAGGGAATCCACATAATGGGGGGGGGGGGGGGTGTGTGTGGGCGATGCATCAAGAACATTATATACGCAAATGATACAGTACTGATTGCATACAATAAACAGGATCTGCAACATCTAGTAGTTGCGGTTGTTGCACACAATGAACAACTAGGGCTATAACTTAATTGTAACAATGCGCGGATTTTGGTCGACACTGTGAGGAAGGAAATACCACTATGTAATATACAAGTAAATGCGCATATTCTTAAACAAGTGAATCGGTACTGTTATGTCGGAACAATCATAACATCTGATGGGAGATGCCTTGAAGAAATTAGAAAAAGAATTTCTTTTGCGAAGATAGCCTTTTGCAAGATGAAAAACTTAACATTGGCACCTTGCCGTCTTGACAGTTTGGTACATTGTGTTCCAAGAAGGCATACTACCCATGGCGATAGCGAATATGGCTGATAAGGCCAATTCGCGCTGTAAATGTTTGTTCACAGTGGATGCATGTGAAAACATAGCCATTTCCACCATCATGCACCATCTTACGTCTCACACTTTCGGTGTGTGCTTTATCTGCAATCATTTTCTCCTTTGTCTTTATTCCAGTTCTGATAGTTGCCCTCCATGCAACACGTTCAGCGGCGACTTGCTCCCAATGTGCATTATCAATGCCTATATCATTCATGTCCCTCTTACACACATTTTTGTATGATAGTAGAGGCCGATCTTGAGATCTCTTACCCATCTGTAATTCACCAAAAAAGATGTCCTTTGGTATTCTACCATCATCCATCCTACTAACGTGTTCTATCCATCTAAGTCTACGATGACTGAGCATGGAAGACACCGTCACACAACCCGATCTTTCCAATACTTCAGTATTTGTGGTTTTGTCTTGCCACTTAATACCAAGTATTCTTCGCAGACACCGCATATGAAAGCTTTTTAAACGTTTCTCTTGGTGTGAGTAAGTTGACTAGGTTTCACTGTCATAAAGAAGAGTACTGAGGACACAGGCTTTGTAGGCAAGTTCTATTGTTTTGGCAGTAAGTTTCCTGTTCTCCCAGACTCTTTTTGTTAACCTGTTCATTGTTGTTGCTGCCTTACCAATCCTGATGTTGATTTCATGATCTAGGGATAATTTGCTATTTACCTGTGATCCTAGATATGTAAAATGGTCTACTATCTCTAGTTCGGCGTCGTCAATAAAGATTGATGGTACCCCATGTGCACCTTGTGACATAATCTGTGTCTTCTTTGTGTTAATTGTTAACCAAATTCAGAACAAGCATTGGAGAATGCAGATAGTAGACAATGCAATTCTTCCTCAGAGTGGGTCGTAATTGCAGCATCATCTGCAAAATGCAACTCTCCGATCAGTACCCTCCTAATTTTGGTCTTGACCTTCAATCTCTGAGAATTGCAGAAGCCGCCATATGAGCGTGAGTGAATGTATATACCACCATCCTGATCATGAAAGGCATATTTCAGTAGAAGTGAAAAGTATATTCCAAATAGGGCGTGTGATAGTACACAGCCATGCGTAACTCCACTCTTGATTTCAAACTCTTCTGAAGTTGCACCATCAAACTTGATTACACCCTTCATGCCTGTGTGGAACGATTCCACAATGGACAGAAGAGTTGGTGGGCAGCCAATCTTCTTTAGTGCCTTGAGCATACCCTTTAGACTGACCAAATCAAATGCCTTTGTGAGGTCGACGAAGGCAATAAACAGTGGTTGATTTTGTTCCCAGCATTTTTCTTGCTTTTGTCGCAATGAGAATATCATATCAATGGCAGACCAGTTCTTTCGGAAGCCGCACTGTGATTTTGGGTTGACCTGACCTCCATGAACTTGCAGTCTGCGCAGAACAATTCTGACAAATACTTTCCCAACAATACACAGAAGTGAGATTCCCTGTCGTTGTTACAGTCGCTCCGATCGCCCTTGTTCTTGTACAGTATTAAGATGCTTAAATCTTTGAAATCCCATGGGACTTGTCCTTCTCGCCAGCATAGCTCTATAGGTTGGTGGATCTGTATTGTGAGTGTGTCTTGCCCACTTCTGATAGCCTCTATTGGAATCCCATCCTTACCTGGAGCCTTGTCAGATCAGATGCAAGTTAATTTATAGCACACTTAACTCCTATTATGGTGGGAAGTGTTTCCAGGTGGTGAAGGGTTGGCGGGGCCTCTATGGCATCATCCGCTAGTTTGGTCTCACTTAAGTAAAGCTCTAAATAGTGTTCTACCCACCTATCCATCTGCTGTTTCTTATCAGTAACAATATATCCTGGCCTACCACGGGGGTCACCATTATCTCCGGTACTGTTCAACGCCAACACAGTGAGAATCACCAGTGAGCAGATCACTGGACCTGGCAGGACATTGTCATATGCCGATGATGTTTTAGTGTATCGTCAGGGTAAGGATAGAGAGCAGGTTGCTGTGGAACTACAAACCGAACTCAATCGCATAAGTACTTGGTGTGATGAAGCTGGGGCAATGGTCAACCCAACAAAGGCAACAGTGACTTGGTTCTCGTTGAATAATCATATTGTCAACACTCCAACACCAAAAGTAATGCTGTGTTCATCGACGGTGGAAAGAGCGCAGGTAATGAATTACCTACTTATACGGTTTGACCGAAGCCTTGCTTATAATGTGCACATAGACCAGGTGATAACAAAGACCAAGCGGGGTTTGGCTGCGATGCGGGTGATAGCGGCAGCAAACTGTGAGCAGCGCCATCTATGTCTTCTGTACGAGGGGCTGGTCATGTCTGTTTTGGAGTATGCAATGGCAATCCTGACTCTCAGCCATAAGCAGATAAAAAGGATGGAAAGGATACAGAATGAAGCTATGCGCATTATTCTTGGATGTACAAGAGATACAGCATGCAGGGCGATGCGCTACCTTCTTGATTTTCCAACCATTGAAGAGAGAATACAAGTTTGCAGGGCACGCGCCTACCTCAGAGTTAACGCAAACACACAACATCCACTGCATAGTGAAATTAGGAAGGTGAAGGGCAGCAGGTTAAAAAGAGGACGGTCGTGGATGGGTCAAGCCGAAGACATTCTTCAACAGGTGTGTTCACTTGAGGACTTAGAACCTGGCGAGGAGTGGGTGCAAGTGCCAACAGACTTCTGCACATCCTTTTCAGTTTGGATCCAACTAGATAGGAAATGCAGACAAGAAAATCCGGCTGCTGTGGAGGCTGAAGTACAAGCGTTGATTTTCGAGAATTCGCTAGACGGTGACGCGGTCATCTACACAGATGGGTCGGTCGTCCGACATGTGAGAAGCTCATGGGCCTTTACAGCTCGGGCCTGAGGGAGAATTGTGAAGGAGGACTCTGGTGCTTTCACTGAAACCACAAGTAGCCTGACCATGGAAGTCATGGCAGTAAGTAAAGCAATAACATGGCTCGAGACACAGACATTCACTAGGGCTTGTTTCCTTAGCGACTCAATGAACATGATCACGAGGATAGAGGAGGGGTCGATCCGAAGAGAATGGTTGCTGCCTCTGGAGCGGTCTCGGCTGGCAAAGATTAGTTTCATCTTCGTGCCAGGGCATGCGGAGGTACAAGGAAATGAGCGGGCTGACAAGCTCGCAGGTGAGGCTACTGTGGAGGGCGGACGCGCCATGGACCAGGCTGACATTCTGAATGCTCTACGAGAAGTAAGACTTTTGCCAGAACCAAGTGATGACTGTGAATCTACAACAATTGCCAGACTGCGAGAGCAGCAAATTAAAAGAGGGGTGACCAAACAAGAACACTACGCAGGAAGCCAAAGAAGATTGATAAACCAACACAGAACTGGCGTCGTTAGCCGCTACACGCTGCGGGATTTGCTGAGGAGGGGATCCGAGCACTTATGGACTGAATGGTTCGATGTGCAATGAGGATGATCTGGCGACTGACTAACTAACTAACTATCAGTGATAATGGGACGCAGAGGTGTTTCCAATGCACCAGGGCCGGGTTATATACTGGCCAAGACCTATTGACGCGTCCTCGTCGAGCGTCCTGGGCAACAGGTCCCTTCGGGGTCCTGGCTAAAGTCAGTAGGATCGCCGATTCCTCCGAAGTCGGAGAGTGTCTGCCTGTACGGCGAGGAACCACCAGTCTGCACACCAATAAGTCAGACATGGGACAACGGATACTCACGCAAACCTCAGGTTCTGTATGACATCACACTGATTTTGGACAAAATGATGTCTTCATCCGACATACAGGATTTCGCGTTGGAGCTCAAGCCAACGAACACAAGCAAGCATCAGTGATAATTTCTCCAGTCAAGTTGTCAGTGGTGCACTTCTTTTGGTCATTGGACCACAGGCTTTCTTTATCCCTTTATACATGCTTCTGATGTTTCCCTTATCATTTGCATTTTGAATGGCCTCACATAACTTGATCCAATTGTCATTTGCACACTGCCTGGCAGCCTTTTGCACATCCTTCCTAGCTTGCTTCAGCGCACTGAGAGTGTTACACGTTGTTCTTTCCTTGTTTCTTAAGAAAGCTATCTTCTTTTTACCAATCGAGGGCTGCAGAGTCTGGCTGTTTGCCGCAAACCAGTCCTGTCTCTTATGATCCACAGTGCCATAAACCCCTACCGCTGTTTTATAAAGAGTGTCCTTATGTTTACTCCACTTTTCCCTTGCTGTACAATTTTCTGATGTATCAGTGAAGACGTCTTCAAATTCCCGTTGAAACTCAAAGCACTTATCAGGATCGTGGGTGTTAATATTATTAATCCTGGGGCTAGGTTTGTGTTTAGCTGTGTAGATTCTCTTTGGTCTCTGTCTAACCCTTGCAACAACAAAAGAATGATCCGTATCACAGTCAGCACTGTGGTAACTTCGAGTTAATGATGTATGGTTCAGATGTTGTCTCTGTGTGATTATGAAGTCCAGCTGATACCAATGGCTGCATCTTGGATGTGTCCATGTGACCTTATGCATCTCTTTTGTTTAAAAAAAGGAGTTTGCAATACATAGGTCATTTCTGTTGCAATACTCAAGCAGCCTTTGCCCATTTTCATTCATGCGACCGATGTTGTATTTTCCAAGGCACACTGGCCATGAACTTGAGTCCTGCCCACATGCGCATTGAAATCACCGAGCATATAAATTTAGTCGGATTTTGGAACTGCCTTGATCACAGAATCTAACTCCTCATAGACCGAATCCTTCACATCATCAGAGGAAGTGAGTGTCGGTGCATATGCAGTGATAATGGTGGAAAAACCACGAGAGGTTGCCAAGCGCTGGAAGTTCAATCATTCCCAGTAGCGAATTCTTCACCGCAAAGCCAACACCATTTTGCCTTTTTTCTGCCTCCCCTCTACGCTTCCAAAAAAGGTGTAATTGTTTTCCGCAAGTGACCCTCCCTCAGCGAGGCGAGTCTCCTGCAGGCGAGCAATATCAATGTTAAGACGATTAAGTTCAGCATCAATCACAGCCGTTTTTCTCACATCGTCAATATTCGTCAAGTCAGTGGAAAATCCTGGACACATGTCATAAAGAAGAGTTCCAGGTTGCAAGCCGTAGCTTGAGGTTTCTAGTTTTCTTTTTAGTAGCACCTGGTGCATTGGTTTTATACCTGCGATTCAGATTTTCTTATCCTATCCCCAAGCACCCTTTGAAGCAAGCAGGCTGTGGCTGATCAGCAAACAATTGGCTGGGGGCTGCCCAGCTTGAGACGGGCGGTAGCTGATCAGTGGAACCTGTAGGTGTCTTCACTGTCAGAGGCAACCCGTGGCGCCGCATGTCTACGCCAACTGACAAGGATTTATAACCCGCAACTGCTACCTCTCACTTTGACTTCGAAACTGGTTAAGACCAGGGATGGAGTTATAACCTCTCCTTAGCACAAAGCCTGGGCTAAAATATGCAGACCATGTGTGACTCATACAGCATGATCCCTCTCTCGGCCTGTCTAGTTCACTTCAGAGGAAAGGTAACACCTCTACATCTGGAACAAGACAAGCTGCAGAAGCTGCCGGATCAGCAAAGCAATGCTCAAACTGTCCGCCTGTCGGAGCTTTGATCCTAGACCAGTTGCCAACCAAGGCGTAAGGCCTTGTCTGCCCTGTCATGACATTTTGTCTTTAAGTTGCATTTCCTCGCACCAGGATAAGGCTCAATTGCGCTCTTCCGCACGAAGCCGTTGGCACAATGTGAAGTGGTTTGGTAAGCGCCACCAAGCATTCGGCGCTAACAAAATGTAGTTAGTACCGTCTACTGTCATACGGTAGCTCAGTTATATCTGACTAAGACCTGACTCATGAACTGGCCAACACAAAGATATCAATTAAAACAAGAAAAAGAGTGTTGAAATGCTACAAAGAACCAGTACTTTTGTGTGGATGTGAAGCGTGGAGAATGAGCAGGCAAGTTGAAAAAACATCTGATGGCTGTGAAAATGTGTTTCTGAGGAATATTCAAAGAATGCCATGGACGGACAGAAAACACCAATGAACAAGTCCTTCAAGAAACAAAAGAAGACCGTAAACTGATCAGAGACATTAGACGTAGACAGTCAACATGTTTTGGGCATGTTATGAGAAGAAATTAATTGGAGAACTTGGTGACAACTGGCAAGATCGAAGGGAAGATACCAAGGGGAAGACCGAGAAGTAAATACCTGGACGGTTTTGTGGCATGGTCGAGACAGAAACACGGAGCTTACCCACGATTCTGGTGTTCGAGTGAGATTGCAAAACATGACCACCCACGCTTTCCGTCATGGCACATGATGGATGGATTGTCAGTATACTAAGTTGACAAGATTATTTATTATTCTTCAGATGCTTACATATTACGTCTTTGGATAGTTTATTGTAATTTATATTCTTCTCCATTTCTGCAGATCACATATGTGCAGGGTCATCTGGGACTGGTCTATTTAGAAGTTGCCTGAAAGTATTCGTTCCTTCTGTGTTACTGATATGTATTGTGGGAGAGAACTGTACGATTACTATTTTCATCACACACTTGGTAGGTTATGTTGTTCTGCTATTTAATTTTGTGGCGATATAAGGTTGTCTGGAATTTCCTGTCGCTGCTGCTTCTTCTATCTCTCATTGTGCTAGATCAAAAAAATTTGCCGTTTATCCGCCTCAATATTCTTCTGACTTCTTTATTTGCTCAGTTTATTCTTCGTAGACTCTGATGTTAGCAGTTCTGGATTTAGTTATCTTTATATCTCATTGTTTCTTTATTATTGCATCTATTTTGTAAGAGTTTTCTTTGTTATTCAAGGTTAATTTTTTCCTTATAACTTTGTTTGCCTCCAGAGATTTCCATACATAAGTAGTTCCTAATGCGCTCGACCTGCTGCCAGCAGCCTTCCCTAATCACGTAGTCTATTTACTGTTGCAGAACCAGGTACTATTTAAAGATTCTCACCATGGAACATTCCCCAGTTTCTTTATTTCTGTGATATGCTAAATTGTTTTGTTTTTCAAAATTTTACTACATATTACTGATGAGAAGATCGTGGTCTTAATCGCATCTGCAACTTGAAAGGTTTCTCCATATTAGTTTTAAATGTATACAGAGAAAACTAATATGGAGAAAGGAATGTATGTTAATGAGGAACATTTGGAGGTGATGGAAAATTTCTAATGTCTTGGGTCATTAATTATCAACAATGGTTCACAATGAAAGAAATTAAAAGACGAATATATGTTGCTCTTCAAAAACTAAACCAACTGAATAAATTGTGGCGTGGGACTGACGGACCTACCAAAGTACATTTTTAAGAGAATGCATCTTTCCCATTGCAACATACGCTTGTGAGACATGGACACTTACTAAACATGCTAAACAGCGCAAAAATGCTATTGAATATAAATGTTGTAGATGTGTTCTAGGAATATCTTGGATACAGAATATAACAATTCCACCCATACAACAAGATCTGGATGTTGAACAAGGTTGGCTACGAAAGACGATAAAACAAAGACAATTGACATGTTTTGGTCATTTGAAACGCTATGATAGTTTGGAGAAAACAATAAAGGAGGGGTGTATGTCCGGGAAGAGAGGAAGAGGACGGCCAAAGAGAAGATGGGAAAATTGTGTGGCAGATTACCTCCAGATGGATGTATCGGATGTGGGACATCCTGGTTATGACCGATAAGTTTTCCGGAATGTTGATATGGGAGCGTGGTTCTGCAAAGGACATGCTACGTAAGGAAGGAAGGGAGGAAGGAAGGAAGGAAGGAAGGAAGGAAGGAAGGAAGGAAGGAAGGAAGGAAGGAAGGAAGGAAGGAAGGAAGGAAGGAAGGAAGGAAGGAGGGAAGGAGGGAAGGAAGGAAGGAAGGAAGGAAGGAAGGAAGGAAGGAAGGAAGGAAGGAAGGAAGGAAGGAAGGAAGGAAGGAAGGAAGGAAGGAAGGAAGGAGGATATGCATATCTTGTTAATATCGATATGATTGATTTGGTTTTATGGCTAGTTGTCAGGTGATACCCATATTGTTTTATGTATTCTTCTATAAGACAAAACACTTCTTAATATGACATACTGGTTCACTGCATAAAACATGGTGAATAATTCTCCATTATCGTTTATTATCCTTAGTCCGTGTGTGACTATTATCTCTTTATAATCCAAATTATCATATCCTAACTTTGCATTTACGTAGGTATGTACTGTACCACATTCTACATTTAAATATATATTTATAATACTGCCACTCTTTACTTCCTAATTTACCCAAAAACTATGACTACCAGGAAATGCAATGTTGTGGTTGAATGATATTTAATTTCCACTTCAGACTTCTCACCTGAATTTCCATATCTCTCATGGAGAGGATTACACTTTTGATGCATTGTGTTTACTAGATTCACTCCTTAATCAGTCATTTTAGAAGCATTTATTCTTACAGTTGTTATCACTAATAGTACCGCACGATTTCTTGCTTGGCATATTTCACTGCATATCTTCAGGTGCACTCTACAGAATTTTATATCATGTTATGAAGAAAAAAATGTATGATACTTTGACTGAAATATAATTATATCGTCGCTGATATTGCGCGATTATGTAGAACGTTATATCCACGGAGATCTAATACTTAGCAGGACATCCTTCTATTTACATAGTAACTGCTAGAATCGACTAATATATAATGCTTCGATGTATTTGAGCAATCGATTATTGTTCGTCGAATCCATCCACCAACTCAACATGAGCCATGCCTGTAAGCGTGGGCGTAATGATTCGGCATTTCAGCCCAGTGTTCCTGTCTCGACCATGCTACGTGGTCAAGCCATCTAGGTATTTACTTCTCTGTCTTCCCCTGGATCTCTTTCCCTCGATCTTGCCAGCTATCACCAAATTCTCTAATTTATTTCTTCTTATAACATACCCAACAAATCTTGACTGTCTACATCTAATTTCTATAATTAGTGTACGATTTTCATTTGTTTCTTGGAGGACTTGGTCATTGCTTTTTCTGTCTGTCCATGGTATTATTTGTATTCTCTTCAAAAACCACATTTCCACAGACATCAGATGTTTTTCAGCTTGAATGCTCATTTTCCACATCCATACAAAAGTGCAGGTTCTATGTAGCATCTCAACACTCTTTTTCTTGACATCTTTTTATTGGTTAGTATGTTTTTCATATTGCTAAAGACTACTTTCAGCGATTCTTGTTCTAATCTCTTCAAGGCATCTCGGATCAGATGTTATTACTGTTCCAAGATAACTGTACCGTACCATTCACTTGTTTAAGAATATTCCCATTTACTTGCATATTATATTGTGGTATTTCGTTCTTCTTAGTGGCGATCATAAAACTGTGTCTTTTTACAATTTAATTATAACCCTAGTTGTTCGCTGTATGCAACAACCGCGTCTGCATATTGTTTCAGATCCTGCTCATTGTCTGCAATCAATACTGTGACATCTGCATATCTGATGTTATTGAAATTTCGTCCTTCCATGATGATTCCAAGTATATCTTCTACATTTCTAAAAATATTTTTACTGTATAGGGAAAAAAGACCTGGAGACATTACACATCCCTGTCTCATACCTCTTTCAATAGGTTAATATGTCCCACTTCAAAAATTTCAATACCATTTTCTGCTACCAATTATATGCTGTTCATCGAATACAGTACACGAAATGCGGTCTGTTTGTTAACTCGATGATTGCTAATCAGCAAAAGCTCCGTGATCGCTGAATTCTACGCTTTTCGACTAACGACTGCACAGGGATTCCTGAAGAATGATTAACTCTCTTTTCCGCCCTCGCTGGTGTATTTTCGGCTACATATTATGTATCCACAAATTTAATAATGATAACTTTAAAGAACAACCTGGAGTACAACTAAAGGAGACGAAGCCTTGTTACAAACTTTTGAAAACAAAGTCTTAAGACGCATCTTTGGGCCCATTAGGGATACACAAAGTGGAGAGTGGAAAAGAAGAAGCAACAAAGACATTATGATCTGTTTAAGTCCCCACTAATCACTGGTATCATGAAGACTAATAGACTGCAAATGGCTGGGGCATATAGAAAGAATGGAAGATAATAGGGAAACAAAACTCGCTTACACTCAGGACATAAATGACCGTAGACCCCGAGGTAGACCAAGAAGACGGTGGAGAGGTAATATACATACAGACCTACAAGCACTTGGAATCAACGACTGGCAAGAGAAGGCTCCACCAGAGAGACGAATGGAGACGGATTGTATCTGCAGCAAAGAACCTCAATGGCTAGGAATGCTGAAGAAGAAGAAGAACTTTAAAGAACGTAACCGATAGGTGGATATTTTGAAGTGAGATAAACATAGTACGACATAATTCTTCTTCTGTTACTCTTTATCCAACACTGAGGCATGGTACCATAATTAACCCTCCTTTCCTTGGCTATCCCATGCAGCTCTGACCATGTCTTCCCCATATTATTCAGTTTTCTGTCTAATTCCTGTCTCCCCCTGTGGTTAGCTTACACGCTGTTTTTTTTTTTTTATAGACGGATAGACGTGTATGTGTTATATTATCAGACTTAAACAAGAGAGAACATTTATTTTCACCTATCATCGTAGTAATGTGCCAGCAAGCTTTTATAAACTATTTATTGAAAAAATGTATTTGGTTGGAAGCTGTGGTAATTCATTAACTAGCACACTTGCCTGGGGGTCGGTGGTCAAGTGTTAGAATCTCTATCTAGACGGGGCTTTCTGTTTCTTACATTGACCTGGTCATCCCAGCATATAATGGGTAGCAGAAAATGGTATTGAAAGTAAAGACGCCGGTGTGAAATTAACCAAATCGACCATCCAGAGTCAAGTGCTGGCCTTTTGCCGTCTTGACACACGGCAGGGTGTTATATTGCACTTTAAAAGTGAGAGACTTAACATCTCCATAGCACACAGATTGGGCTTAATTTCAGAGACCATGTTATATCAAGATTTGCAAAGTCAGTGATTATCGAATCTTCAATATGTCACCTTCTCTGGATGAGTGTGTCGTGTAAACCAACAACATTTCGTCACAATGACATAGGTTCTACTGAAATCGAAGTTTCTTTCAGTGCTGTTCAGGTTTGCGAGATAATCAACGCCTCGCTGAAATTGTATCAACGCACAGTGGTTATCCTGGTGCATATCGACAGAGCATTACAAGATATTGCTCAACCTGATAGCTACATTAAGTAGCAAATAACACTCACATCAGTCAGGCTCCTACTAAGGCTGATCACAGGCATCGTGCCTAGGGTGTTATTCTCGTAATTTGTTTAACCTACGACAGCTCAACATTTTAAACCTGTACGAAAACTTGATGGATTAACGCCCAAGTAAACCGTTCTACATATTAACTCATCAGAGTGGGGCTCGCGGAGTAACATCGAACAGAATTATTTGCCAAATCGATTGGATTGGACAACTATTGAAGATTATTTCGACACCATTATTACGAACATAATCATTTATCAAATCGATTGGATTGGACAACTATTGAAGATTATTTCTACACCATTATTACGAACATAATCATTTGTCGAATCGATTGGATTGGACAACGATTGAAGATTATTTCTACACCATTATTACGAACATAATCATCTATCAAATCGATTGGATTGGTCTACTATCAAACTATTGGAAAATGTTTGCTGATTCTTGAGCTGAGTATTATATTTGTTTGTGGTTTGTCAGTAATTAGTTATAGTCAAAATACTGTAATTTTGCACGCATTCATTTTGTCTTTATTATCGTAACTGTGATGACGTCATAGGTGCGATACACAATTTTGTGCTATTTTGGTGCTGTGAATTCTTATTCGCGGTGCATTATTGATTTGTTTACATAATAATAGGATTTCTTTGATAAATGCGTGAATCTAAAGAACTTTAACTCTGTCTATACTTTACCTGCTGAGTTATAGGTCTTGTCTATTATAAAATTATTTGTCATTTTTCGTTATTAATGTATCTAATTGTAATGTATTAATTATTTCTTTATACTTTCTTGGATTTTATCTGTCGATGTTAATACTTATGAACCATGTCTATGGTTTGGTAAACTTCTTTTTCCATTTCTCACTTTGATTATTATTATTGAATATTGTAGAAACATAAAAACATGTCATCGTTACAGGATTTTGTTGCAATTTGGAAAGATGCAGGTTTGACAGGAGCAGATCTTATATCGTGGTCGGAGAAACAATTTGCAAATTTTCAAGCTCACGAAAGGAACGAAAGAGTTTACACATTCACATTTACAGATAAGTTGCGTGTTCGTGAATGTGTTTCTTTATCAGGCTGAGAATATGACCGCCACAATGTCAAGAGGTAATGGTTCAAATCTCTTCGGACGACGCTCCCATGTCAAGAGGTAGCGTTGTTGTGATTGTATTGTCATCATGAATATTGTTATAAGTGTAGTATACCGTATTCGTATCATTCTCTTGTTCATATTAACAATCATATTTTTTTATGAGCGATTATCTTTAGTTAAAACCTATGCTCAAATAGACTTAGTAATAGCGAGCATGACGAAATTTATATAGTTTTATGAATCATATCTGACAAGAACAAATAACAGATATCAGTTACCAGATACCGATGGCGGAGGATTCTGTACACATGGCCGCGCATGTAGCGCCTTGGTGTTTATAGGAATTTTTATACCTTCTTTTTGGTCTTCAGAACTCTCCTTTATCATTATATATTTACTATTTAAGGACATCACAAACATAGCATCCATAAAACTGAAACAGTACATCATCGTACATTCCTAGACAGATTTTTGTTTTGTCGCATTCGGATGTTTGGTTTTACGATAAAGCCAAGTGAAACTGAAATTGCATTTCAGGAAATTCAATTTCTGGAACATAAAATAAGTTAGCTGATCTATTTAGTAGACTATAAATAAATTATCAAAGTTTTATGTATATATATATATTTTTTTTTAGTGTAACATTACAGTAGGATGACTGTGGCTAAGTCTGAATTGCCACAGATATATATATAATAATTTATTTTTTTTGGAAAGAAAGTATAGACGTAAGGTAGTCACTTGTTGTTGTTATTATTTCAGAGAAACAGGTGAAAAGTTTCACGTGGCTAGATGTGTGTATTGCGGAAACGGCATAACCAATTTGTGTGGCTTCATTCTTTCACAAGCCAAGATGGTAGTATCGGTGGTGGTTTGTAGATAATTTTAATTGTGTTAGTATAAGAAAATTATGAACAAATTCATTATATTGGAATTTTCAATGTTAGACATAAACTCGAGGACAGAGTCTGTGCGGATCTCCGATAAAATTAATTAATTATATCTTAAGTGATGTACATGTTTCATAAATGAATATGTTTATTGTTTTAATGTTATGTTTATATATTTTGTTTTCATAATTATTATGAGGATTGATATTTGTCATTTTAATTATCCAGACATTGATGTGTTGTAGTTCGTAATGTCAGTAGTATGTGCTGTGTTAACTATTGATCATCATACATATCATTTTCACGATGGTTGAAGGAAGAGAAAGGAATGAAAGAAAATTAATAGACACAAACGTATAGTAAACACTACACATTATAGGATATATAGATACATATAACAAATGAACAACACATTGTAGATATATAACACAGTTATATTGAGAATAGTTTTCCTTATCGACATGATGTAGCGAAAAGAAATGATGGTGTACCAGGTTGACTTGGAGTTGTGTGGATATAGGTATTCACGTCAAGGACAATCAGTTGTCGACTACGGATCATGTGATCGTTGGGTATGCAACACTGGATGGTGTTTTTATTTAACTGACGGCACTCGGGGTTATAGAGACCGTTAGTAGTTTTAAGGTGTCAACATATATACGCGATAACAGATCTTAATATATGAACTGGCGGTGTGTGAGCCTTAGTTTAGTTACAAGTAGTCGGGCATGTTAACGCGATAACATCTCAAGGATCATTTATAGAATGTAGAGGTGGCGGTGTTCGGGACTTGTATTTTAGTCCGGTGTTCAATATCCCACGATCTAGATTGGGTCACGTTGACAAACTAAGTTTCAAGAACGGTGAATTCGTTGTCTATCACAATAGGATGTAATTTACGTCGCAGACATCATTTGCTTGCATGTCAAGATAACATAGAAAATGGTCTAACGAACATTTTTATTGTAGAGGGGGCAAAGCTGTCATGTGGCAAATGACAGTGATGCAACATTCAATTGATGAGTTAGCGCATCAAAGAAGAAGATAAAGAGTGGCACAAATGTTGCACCAACATTGAACGCAATTTAGACGTCATGGTACGACGTCACCTAACACCGTAACGGCTTAAGCTTTAGTTTGGGTTCCAGCTTACGAAGTTATAGGATGTGTTTCACTACCAGTCACGGGATTCAAGCCGTTCCTAATTCATAAGTCACCAAAGGTTAAGCATGGTTCCAGTTACGGGCAGCCTGGCGACATTGGCCGTTGGAGCTCGATTATGGTGAGCTCCGGTTGAAGGTAGGCAAGTATATTTGATTAGCATTACCAAGATACTAGGCGGCTGGCTCTGTTCTCAACACTCTCACTGGTCTAGGGAGATGATGCCTGATTGAAGAGCGGGAGTGAATGGTGAGCGAGAATGACTCAAGTCTGAATCAACCCCACACTCAGAGCCGTCATCTGATATCAGCTGTGGTAGAATACATCGCAGTTCACTCCACCAGCATATTCGTTGAGTCGTTTTTTTTTTGGAGTTCAGATAGTTATGCTGTCCTATATCATCATGCCTCAATTTATGCTGTCCTGTACCATAATACCCTAGAGCCACAAAGATCTCGAGGTGAACGTTTCTGCATTATAGAGCCTGAACTCATAGCTTAGAGAGAGAACAACGTTACCTCTTGACAGTAATAATGGCTTTAATACTACCTAGATATTGTTGAACTTACGTGGCAGATTTCTTTTCATCATGTGAGGTTCGTCCTAGATTTACAAAATAAAAATAAATAAAAAATTTTAAAAAAAACACGTAAAGCAAAAGAATTTCCATGTGTTTACAATAATTAAAATCATTGATCATTTAACATTAACGCAGCTTGAGAAAATTACAGAAATTTCACAAGCAGGCTGAAAGCGTATCTGTGCCCCTTATTCTGAATAAGGAAAATGCTATTCAGTGAGTATGGGACTGATAATTACAATGGAGATTTTGGAGTTGTGATTGTTTAAGAACGAAAGAACGAACCAACAAACTTTATTTTCAAAGGGCACGAGGGACCGACTGACATTCTGTCCTTCTTCTCGCTTTCCTCTCATGCGTTATTTCATTGAACATCACTAACGAAGCTAATCTTAGACACATACAAAAGAACAATATGCATTAATACGCATTGTAAATAATCAATACATGACTACGCACCATACATATGAAAATTGTATTAGCTAGTTGTCGCTTGAGATAAGTTTCATAATATTTTGTTTTTGTTGTTAGGGGGTAATGTAATACGTACTGAGATAGCGGTCAAACAGGTTTCGAGTATATGTATAGTGACAGGTGGTGTCTTTGATGGATTGTGGAAGATTGTTTCACAACTGAGCGGCAGAGACTGCTAAACTTGTTTTGTATACGTTTCTCGTAGGTTTAGGGAGTATGTATAATCGTTCGGTATGCCTTGCGTTATATTTATCAATGGCCAAAGGCAGCTTGGAGCATTATGATATAGGATTTTGTGAATTAGTTTGGCCTTTATAAAAAGTAAGCTTTTGTGGAGTGGCAGTAAGTAGGTTAGAAATGTTGCTAAGGATTTAAATATTGAGCACAACCCCTTTCCCCGGCCCCAAAACCGGGGGTTCTGCATTATAGAGCCTAACTCATAGCTTGAGAGAGACAACGTTACCTCTTGACAGTAATAATGGCTAATACTACCTAGAATTTTGAACTTACGTGGCAGATTTCTTTTCATCATGTGAGTTCGTCCAGATTTACAAAATAAAAATAATAAAAAATTTTAAAAAAAACACGTAAGCAAAAGATTTCCATGTGTTACAATAATTAAAATCATTGATCATTTAACATTAACGCAGCTGGAAAATTACAGAAATTTCACAAGCAGGCTGAAAGCGTATCTGTGCCCCTTATTCTGATAAGGAAAATGCTATTCATGAGTATGGACTGATAATTACACATGGAGATTTTGGAGTTGTGATTGTTTAGAACGAAAGAACGAACCAACAAACTTTATTTTCAAAGGGCACGAGGGACCGACTGACATTCTTTCTCTTTCGCTTCCTCTCATGCGTTATTTCATTGAACATCACTAACGAAGCTAATCTTAGACACATACAAAAGAACAATATGCATTAATACGCATTGTAAATAATCAATACATGACTACGCACCATACATATGAAATTGTATTAGCTAGTTGTCGCTTGAGATAAGTTGCATAATATTTGTTTTTGTTAGGGGTAATGTAAACGTACTGAGATAGCGGTCAAACAGGTTTCGAGTATATGTATAGTGACAGGTGGTGTCCTTTGATGGATTGTGGAAGATTGTTTCACAACTGAGCGGCAGAGACTGCTAAACTTGGTCGTGGATATAACGTTCTCGTAGGTTTAGGGAGTATGTATAATCGTTCGGTATGCCTTGCGTTATATTTTATCAATGGCCAAAGGCAGCTTGGAGCATTATGATATAGGATTTTGTGAATTAGTTTGGCCTTTATAAAAAGTAAGCTTTTGTGGAGTGGCAGTAAGTAAAGACGTTCATATAGGTTAGAAATGTTGCTAAGGATTTTAATATTAATTAAACGCACTACAATATTTTTATTATTGATATGGAGCATCCGTTCCAGACTGTGGCGCAGTAGTCAATATGTGTTTGTATGTGGGACGTATAGAATGTCTTTCTCGTGCTTTCATCAAGGAAATTTTTAATTTTGGCAAGTTGGTAAACTTTTGTGGCTTTTTGTTTAACGAGAGCATGAACAATTGAATTAAATGTTAGATTTCGATATATGATAAGATCCAATGCTTTGTGCTCGGTTAAACTGTATACAGACGTACTACCAATGTGCAGCTGTGAGTTGTTCTCTGTGAGTTGAGAGTGTCAAGTATTTGCCTTGTTGCTATTAATATAGATTTTGGTTTATAAATTGCATAACACTAGTTAACTGCGCTATTTAATTCCTGTTGCAAGGACGATTATAGCACATTTTATTGAAAAGCATTTGTATATACTGTGCAGTCGTCTGAAAATAGATCATTGGACGACGAAAGATATAAGGGAAGATCATTTATATAAATGGCAAATAATAAAGGGCCGTGTATAGACCCCTTAGGTACTCCAATATTAATGGTAATGGTTTGAGATAATGAATTATTGTGTGATGTACTTGCTGTCTGTTTAATAAAACGCATTTGATCAATGGCAATATATTAATGCTTACGTTCATTGTTTCTTGTATATTATTAAAATAGTATGCTCTATCTTATCGAATGCTTTTCTAAAGTCAATAAACACCACTCCAAATAGAGAACTGTTGTTAATGTTTTGATGCCAGTTTTCTATCAACATTGTTAGGACCGTATCACAGGAAAATTTTGGCCAACTTTGACTGACTACCAACTATTAGTTTGTGGTGAACTGAGTGTTCTAGTGTTTCTTGGTGAATATGCTTTTCTAGCAGTCTGGATAGTTATAATAATATGGAAATTAGCCTATAGTTGCTCATGAGACATTCGTCTAATGATCCAGCTTTTAAATGACGATACACTTTAGGGATTTTGAAGGCTTATGGGAAGTGACCTTTGGTGATACATTGATTATATATAAAAGTTAGTGACCCTTGTCGCATTGAAT